>JAUBWS010061344.1:0-15478 GCA_032270445.1 Darlingtonia californica | reverse complement strand
GATCTTGAGAGTAAATATAATATCATCAATAAATTAATTAACATTACACCCCCCCCCCCTTTGTTAAATTCTAACTTATTTAAAGTGGACCCCAGTGGAAACAACCACAGCACTCTCGTTATCCTGGTCTATCCACTCTAAACATAAGTTATCATTGTTATTATTATTATTAATATAACTACGGCCTTGTTGGGATGGGGATGTCAAAGTTTCAGTTGTTTTAAAACAATACCTTTATTGATTGATTGATTTGGCGGATCGGGTGGCAAACATTGCCAATTTTTTTGACCCATATGAAATTCTAGGCGGAATAGCATCTTTAAAAGTTCCGTGAATGTTTGGGGATTTAAATTTCATTGTTCGTTAGTCAAGTAAAAGGTGGCATTTTGGGCTTTCTTGCCTGAACTAAAAATAGGCTAAGAATATTAAAAAATAAATTTCAAAAAAAAGCAATAGAATTTACGACGTGTTTCCATCCAAACTTGTGACGATGGAACAAAGCGACGGATTCTATTTTTCTTTTCATATCGTAACTATGCTGATATTCATTTCAAGGATAATTATACCTCGATAAATTCTGAAATCTTTAATGAAAGAAATGAAAAAACATGAAAAAATTTGTGAGTTGACATTCCTTTCATGATAAATTTCCACAGGTCGCTTTTTCGTTCGGAGAGCGAGGTGATCGCACCGATCCGAGGTGATCCGCGTTTTACTACATCCAGGAAAAGCTGGATAATCAAGACAGTTGAAATTGAACATTATCCATACATCGAATTTCTGCCATTTTTCTGGACTCTTTGTATTTTATTCGGCGTGCAATTAGAAAGATATTCCACCCAGCAGACATCCAACCATTAGGGAATTAGATACTTTTATTAAGTGAACGCAAAGTGTAAGATTTCAATAATTGTATTTTAGGTTCAAGAGCTTAAAAAATTCCTACTATTTTTGAAAATATCATACAAAACATTAGCGGAAATAATATTGTTTTGCTAATAATATTTACAATAGGTGTTTCAGATGTTATGACACTAATGTTATGTCACAGTATTGGTGGGAGAGGACTTGTCTAAGAACTTGTCTGCAAAAAACGGAAGAAATTAGTCCGTATACGGTAATATACGGGACACGTATTCGGACGTTTTTCGCGCAGTGTGTAGGGGGATGAACTCTCACTTTTCTTCTAAGTTATGTTTACTTCCTGCGCAAAGCAAATACTTAAACCCAAGTTCCTCTCCTTCTATCATCATCCGTTTTTCACGGTTGAATATCGAAAAATTTCTTTCCTCGCCAAACTGTTCTTATAATTATGTTGGCCCCTCTACTTTAGCCTTCGCCTGTTTTGTCAGGCAAACGTGACGGTAATTGAAGTTACGCGGTTCATTGCATCTAGAAAGTTTAAAAACAAAAACAACAAAAATTATTCGCTTGGAAAAGTTTTCGTCACCTTGAGAATTTTTCTTGCCCAATATCAAGATAGACGCGTGTGGAGATATATATCTAAACCACCATGTTTTCCGATTGTTAGTCGACATAAAAAAATAATATGCGTTTAAATGTTGGTGATTGACAAGCTGATATCCTTTTGTTCTTGAAGCTTAATAAAATACTATTATTAAATCCTAATTGTCAATTAAAAATTATGTATATTTCCGCATCAATCGTGACATGTCACGGTTGTTTGCAAGTGTGGAAACAAGACATATGGTTGCGTGCTCTTTCCCAATTATTTCCGTTTTAATCGTGTTCGCAAAAACCAGATATATGCCAAACAGCTTCCCAAATTTATAATTGAATGAATAGGATAAACTAGTAATACCTTGGTCAACCGTGTAAGGAAGTGTAAACCATGATCCAACATACCTGAATAAATAATACGTTGCCCTTTGTTAAAAAGTCTACAATCAAAATTCCATCATTTCACTTCACTGTTTTCAAATTTATTTGATGCTGAATCGAGGTGGTCAAACGAGCCTTAACCCACAGTGGCACTGTCCCAAAGGTGGAGCACACAACTTTTAAACCTCTGGGTAGAGAATGAGGAGCTCCATGACAGTGCGTACCCGGAGGGTAGGCAAAATTACAGGAGGAGAGCTAAAAGTAATCTAATTGTCATTATCTATTACTTGATGACAAAAGATAATGACTTTTTGATCACTTTTTACACTCCTCCTGTAATTTTGCCTAACTTCTGGGTAGGCGCTTGACATGAACAACGAAGAGCGGTGCCATATCATGAAATAACTATAATATCCAAAAACAATGAATTTCTTGGCATGTGTTTGATCATGATATTGGTCAAAAGGCTCACAATTGCCTATTTTATCCTCCCATATAGCTGTATGTGGACAAAAAGATTTCGTTCGCTTAGTAGCTAATTCACTTATAACATTTATTAATAGACGCCATTTTAATATGATGTTGCTATAGAAATTTCAAGAAAACGAGGCAGAGTGGTGGAAAGGAATGCTCTTATTTGGAATTTGGCTCCCTGGCTAGGTGACTTATTTTTGTTGCTTTAGTTTCTACAAATACTAATTCCCGAATAAGAGTACCTATGTTTTGATGATAAATTCTCACAAAAGGAGAAAAGCCTGTTTGGAGAAACGAAACACCAAGCTTTAGCTTTACTCAACCGAAAATAATTATGACACTTTACTATGACAAACTTAAGTGATAAGGAAATTATTATTACACAGTGATACTAACTAGAAAAACGGCAAATGCTGTAAACAATCCTTCTTTGACTAATTCTTGAATTCCACCAAAATCATCTTCATCGATTTTATTCATTTTGCTAACGTAAAGATACACTATTGCACAATTAATAACGAGAAATCTAAAAAAAGAAGGGAAAATAGCTTTTTATTGTTCACATCATAAACATTCGGAGAATTTTTGTTGGATAGAAAATCTTGATATTCGCAAAATCTTCTTTGATACATGCTTAGGTAGAGACTAGCTTCATGAAACTACACCAGAGAGCAGTCCCTGATATGCAAATAAGCCATGTTAAAAGCTAAGGTTAGTGTCAAATGGTGCTAACATTTGTAATCGTTTTACACCCTACTTCTAACATTTAGAAAGAAGACATTACATTGCAGATCGCACTTAACCCTATTGGCTCCGAGCTCTTTTTGTCTAATCAAGCTCCGTCGAGGGGGATATAAAGTCTGACAGCCCCTTCTGCATAAATCCTGATAGGAACATATTTTTGACATGAAACCTGGACCACTTATATTTTGCCATGTTATCTACAAATAGGCGAGAAACAAGTTCAAAATGGTAGCCTCTCGTGTAATGTCGGTATCAAATGTGTTGAAAAAACAATAAAATAGTGCCAAAATGTTTTTTGAAAATCTTTCTCGCAAATTAGAACAAATATTTTTGAACACTCTTTTTTTCATTATTCTAATTTTCAGTAGAATATAGAATCATAAATGAAAAAACACAATTTTTTCTATATTGAGGTAAGGCAGTGTCAAAGTCAGGTAATCGTAATCGTGGCAACACAAAACTCAAGTTATAATGACTACGGACTTAAATGAAACTTTATCAATTGTCAGCAGCTAGAATTCTATAGAATACACCTTTCCCCAATTAACCCCGTTACTAAGAAAAATTAAGAAAATATCTTATTTTTCAAATGCAAAAATTAACATATGTTGAAAATTTTATCGAACCTGAATTGTACAACAAAAGTTATGGCACTTCGTTCTTCAATAAAATAGCTCACGTTATCTTGATAAAATGTTTTTCTCCAGCATCGCCTCGTTTTCATGTAACAACTGTTTTTCAAAAGGTTATTGTGACTGAATTATAAAAAAGGTTCTTTTGAAACTTTGTATTTGGACTTATTTTTGCACATTATTTATAGAAAAAGTATAAATTTGTTTAAAATCATAATTTTTATTTTTCGATTAATTAATTCAAGAAAGGTATATTGTGGTCGGCATAAGGCTAATTGTAATGTAATAATAATTATAATAATGACGATTTTCTCGACAAGCGAAGCTAAACATGGGAAAAAAACCTTCACGGGCTCCTCGGACATAAGTAGATCGTTAAATCCGTTAATTATCGGCTGAAAAAAGTCCGTTCTAAGTGACGAAAAATTCTGGAGGTGACGAAAATTAGGGCCAAAAAGTTGGTTTCAAGTTAAAAATTCCTTATGGCTTTAAAACAAAATAGAAATAATTATACACCATTTACCAGTGTGAAGTGGGCATGTCTAAGGTAGGATCATTTATGACGAATGGTAAGTAAAGTCATTACGCTGTTGACATTTTCAGGCGCTAATCGCTAAGAGAACTACCATAGACATGCACAGTCGACGCAAGTAGATGGTGTATTTGTATAATTTTGATGTCTAAATCAGGATTTCAAAATTTGAGTCACTTTGACCCGACGAATAGTTTAGTCCGCCGAAAGTTTAGGGCGACCTTTTTTTGGTGTTCCCCGAAATCCTATATATATGTAATTACTAATAAAAAAAAGCTAATTAGTCATCGAAAGTTTATTTTAAGAAGGATCATCAATTTTTTAACACGCGAAACTGCGCAAAGGAGGAAAAAAAACGAAAAAGATTAAAGTAATTGCAAATAGTAGAGGCATTTACCGATTATTCTCACTAAACCTAAAACACACGTCATACAGACTGTGAATTTCTCACAGTTTCAACCGAAGAAAATTTAAGACAAAATGTAAATTCATTTATTCAAAAATTCTACCTGTTTGTTGGTATAATTAAGAACAATTCAAGAACATTTTTAAGCTTAAGATACGAAAATTTAAGAACGTCTGCAGGCTTACTCGAAGATTGATGTTCTTATAAAAAAACGCGAACAGCTGAATGTTGTGCAAATGATAAAGAAAACCATCGTCAACTAAACCAGAAATTTAGAGGCCTTTGTTACAAAAAGATACCCTTTTTCAACAGTCATACCCTTTTGTCTGTGGAAGATATTCCGCGCTCATTATTGATCTACTTTAGTTCTAAATGTAGGCTTTGGGAGAAATATAGCAACGTTTCAGACGGGAGAGTTCTGTAAATATGGGGTAGGTTTTCCTTTCAGTGGGGGGAGTTTTCCGAAAATATCTACTTTCCTGGTCGCATAAAGTATGTTTTTATTGAGGGCTGGGACAGAATTGATAAATTTTCTAGAGAGGAAAAAAACTAAACCTTTATTAGGAAATTGGGATATCAGGGCTCCCACTCATGTTCCAATTGAATTTATGAATTTATGACAAATTTTGGCCGGTTAAATTGTGAAAAACTATCGTAAAGTGTTATGAAATTTATGAATTTTGTATATTCCGAAGTCTATTATATTGAAATTTTGTGAACACAAAAAAAGAAAGAAAATCGCTTGATTTTAATGTGTTCTTAAGTAAAATGAGGCATCTTTATTAGCTAACATAAGTTCATACGATATGGCATGAGTTGTATAGAATCAGTTTGGAGAACAGAAAGACAAGCAGAGTAAAAACCTTTTAATGCAATGAACAGAACTGCGCAATGATTACCTCAAATAGCTACAATTAGAATAAAAAATTTTCATCACGTACTTACTCGGTATTTTACACTATGTTTTGTTTGAAATACAACGATATCAGTAAAACTTATAACCATTAAGATAATTACTATAGGTTCATTGTATCGCAAACCTAGTTCTCGCATCATAATAAAGGCAGTCAACTTAACACTCTGCAAAACAATTATTAACAAAAATTTTTTTAGCTTAATCCTATTTCAATTTCTTTCCAGCCAAGGAAGTTGTTTTGAAATATATTTTTTCAAATCGTTGTTCCCCTCAATGATGGTTTTTTCTGCAAAAGAAACGGCTGTTTCCGATAGTTCAATTTTTATAGCAAGTTTTCGCTTTTTCGATTTCAATTCTTCTTCCTTTTGGGAAATTAATGAATTCTCCTTTAGAGCTTCTACTTCCTTTTTTTGCTCTTTTTGCATTGAGATATTCCTTATATCTTCCACTGACAGAAGAGCAGGAAGCAGAAGACCCTTTGTAACATAAACTACATCATTTTCCAATACTCCAAGTAAACTTACCAAAAAAAGAGAGTATCACTATTAAATAAAAATAGGAAACAATCAAAGAATATGATTTTCTTGGTAATATTTTACTTTTAACTGTTACCATATTCAATATTTTTGGAGCCGTGACCGAGTGGTTTAGAACGCCTAAACGGAAGTTCCAAGTTCGAATCCCCTGCAAGGCTTTCAGTAGTGAAATCCACCAATCACTATTAATTCTGCATGGTGCCCTGAGGTGTTTCCAGGAAGGCAAGTCCCTCATTGATATAAGTTCATTAAGAACTGAAGAGGCTCCTGGATAAATAATCTCGCCATTCATTCATTCATTTAACCTGTAACAGATTAACTTAATTAAAAGCTAAATCATAGGTATTATATAAAGACAAATTGTATTGTATAGCAGGAGGAGGGTCAATACTAAAAGATCGACCGCATCTAGCTAAAAATAGCCATTTGATACAGAAAAATAAATTTGGTATCGGGTACCAAATCTTAAGGTGGGTACCCAATGCTTCAAAAAGGTGGTGGGTATCAGTATTTGGATTTTTATGAAAATCTGAGATGGTAGGCTATGGGTTGGTATCCTGAATCGGTCCCCCCCCCCCCCGGTATAGTATAAAAAATTAACATAACAATTTCTTGTCGACTAACAACCACAGCCCAACAGAAGGACGACTTTATAGATGTGATCCAGTTTCCTCTGGGCCTCTGTGTTTATCAAGGTTCGGTAGGACACCCGGAGTAAACCACGCTTAATTAATCCTACATCTACAAGATGATAATGATCCCCAGTACAAATTGACAGGTTTCATAAACCAATATAAAATTAACAGGTTTCATAAACGAATATTATATCTAGAATGGGTGACAAAATATCATAAATTCCTTGGAAATCAAATCAGTGGAATCAACGTGTTATGATCCAAGACAGTTAAAAGAAAATCTATACATTGCAAAAAATATAACTGGCTTAAAATGTGTAAAAATTACGAAAAATTATGTTATTTTTAGAACACGATGACAATATTTTGAAATTTTTGAAAAATTATAAGTTTATGACAAGTGGGAACCCTGGGATATAGAAGAAAATACAATATTTATAGAAAAGGACTGAATACTTACAAAGCTATTCCTAGAATTCCATGCAAAGGAATAATTCCCCATGCAATACCATTAAATACAGCAAAGACTTGTCGAATCCAATATATCACATCTAAGAAAGCCTCCTAAAATGAAAATCGAATCACACCATACATACAGTATGCCCTAAAAAACTCAACACCCGTTAACAACATCCCTATACGAGCCTAATTACCATGATACACATTAGAAGGGAATAAAAAAAAGGAAAGTGAATTTTCTTACAAAGCTCTGTAACAATTATGGCTATTTTGAAATGTGTTTTCATAAGGTGACTAGTTTTGTTGGACGTGCTGTATGTTAGGAATATCATTAATCAGTTAGTTTAATTCAGCCGAAAAGTAGACTGTTGTACTATTTCCTAATTTGTTTCCAATGATTTCCTAACATTTCTTAAACGTTTTCACTTATTTTGGCGAGAATTCCTGTTTCTTCTATCCAAGCGCGTACCTGGGGGGTGCTCCATCATTTCAGGAGGAGAGTGTAAGATAGTTAAAAAGTTATTATTTATTGTAATCGTGTAATACATAGTTTGACATTATGACAACCTTTCACCCTCCTGCTTTAATATTGCAACATCCCTCCGATGCATGCACGCCTATTGAAAAGACACCAAGCAGTTCCCATTTCCCAGGGGAAATCATTTTCTGTCCTTTGGTTGTTGTTGAAATTTAAGTACCGACGACGCGATGACTTCGGTTAAACTGGGCGGCTACCCCAAAAATAGCCACTTCGCAAGTGGCTGAGGATTATATTGTTATTGTTTATTCTAAGACCTTTAAAAAGTTTATAATAATACCTTATCATCCCAAGTGGAATCTGAAGATAAAGCCTTCTTGATGACACTCGATACCGTTGTGTCTGAACCATCTGATGTTGAAGTTTTCTTACGATTCATATTTATATGCTACCTAGAAAATATAATTTAGAGTATGTCTCAAAAAACTTTGCATCGTTTCAAGTTTCAAGAAGAGGGTAAAAGTTCAAAACCCATGGAGTTTCAAGGACTGGTGGACCCTCTGTAGCTGCTTGTATAGAGAATGGCAAACATAACCCACATAATTGATGATAAAAAAATAATGCTCAATGCACATCATAATTTTTAAAATAACATAGGAATTCCTGACATTTTCCTGGCATAACCAAAAAATGGCGAATTTTCCTGACAAATTCCTGATATTTTTGCTAATATTTGAAAATTCCTGTCGATTCCTGACATTCCTGACAAAGTGGACACGCTGTAATTAAAATCACGTTGGAAAACTGATGAAATTTCTTCTTAATGCAAATACATTGAGAAACAATTTTTTTCCGTTTGATTCATTTGAAGATCAACAAACCTACAAACTAAAACTTGTAATTAGGAAACAAATAACCGCCAAAAGTAGACCAATAAGAGATGGATCGTATAAACTGTGCATATAATTTGGCGCTGTATATTTGTACAAATGTTCATATATATATTTACTTCATACAATTTTCACAAATAGTATAAAACTATGCCTTTATCTAAATAAAATAGAGAATTAAAAAAGTGAACTACGGACCAGGCTCAACGTAATTTCTTAACCTTTTCGGAATTTATAGATTCTAAAAAGGAAGTCAAAAATCATTAGTACGCGCCTCGTGTCGCGATTTTTATCGGGCAAGGTCAAAATCACTTGTTAATCACTTGTGGTTTCGATACCAAACAGTCTATTCGGGTCACTAGATGACCTATTACCCTCGTAAATTAAATTAAATATTATACTTAACCCTTGCTTTAATCTTAGTGTTGATAAAAACTTATCCCTGACCATTAGTTTCCTTTCTATCACTGGTATTAGACATTTAGGGACTTTTACGCATCTACAATATTGCAAAGGCGACGAGAACGCTATCAGTAAGCTTCTTTAAAATAGACCACATACAGAAGAAAAGGGGTACTGTATAAGCCATATAAAAATGATGTTATTTTAATAAACAAAATACGAAAACTTTATATAAGCCTGGAAAAAAGAAACATGGAAATTGAATTTTTGAATGTTTACATCAGTTCCTGTCTTCAAGAAAATACTTGTTCACTTTTTTTCTGAACCTCATCTAATTTTGGTAATATAATATTTCAACTTCTCGCGTGTGAAAATTATAGTAAAAGCCACGTGTGGCGTGAAAAAAATCAGGGAATTAAAAACGATGTATACTCTATTTTCGTATTTTACTACCATTGTAAACGCATACGTTCCCGTTGCCGTATCCATCGTATCATGAAGTCCAGGAGCCCTCAACATATTTTTTCATGTCACTTTCCTCAATTTTAACCAATTTAGTTTGCTTTATGACCTTAGACAGCTTCTATTTTATTTTCTTGTTTAAAGATCCGTCGACGCTTTTTTTGCGGAATAAAAAAAAAAATTATATTTGTGAAATTTATTTTCTCCTCCGACACAAGAAAAGCCTGCTAAACAATTTTAAATACAAAAAACTCGTGAATTTTATTTGAAGATTTTGAAGTTATCTAAAAAAGCCAGATGTCGTGCTTGATGCGAATAAAAAAGGGAAAGTTCCTACATACATTGACATCAAATACAGAAAAAAAGAAGCAAACTTCCTTTATTGTGTACTTTACTTGAAGTAAGAAATCAGTACCAGGAGGAGGATAAACAACAAACTGGAGCAAAAAAGTTCTCTAAAAAACTCATGAAAACCATCAATCAGAATCTCACCTAAAGGATAAAAAAAGTCAGGAAGGTTTTATGGTGATTTAAATCTTTCAGTTTTCAATTAGAAGCCCTTAAAATAGCTTATCATAATAAATAAGGGATATATAATGAATTTCGATTTTCTGAAAGTTTCGGCGCCGAAACTTTTCGTGATTTCTGTATTAATAAGCTATAATATTATTTTCCTATTCGCATTAAAGAAAGAGTGATTTTGATGCCACGTATTTCACTACACATGCTTCTTAATTTCCCTTAAACCGGAAGCTGCTTCTCTTCACAGAAGTACATTTCTTATGTAAAATATAGAAAACTAGAAGTTGATTGTAGATTCATGAAATCGTTTTCTTCTTACACTCCAAATATAGCTTCAAGGGGAACGTCCATTTACGTTTGTTCAAGGAAGGTTGCGAAATATCAAAATCAAGCTCACGAATATGGTCTAAGAATTGAACAAGTCCAAGGTACGGCAAGAACACATTTTTCACATCGCGTGACACAGCGTTGTTCATCACCAATTTTTTCATCGCATCAACATGCAAGGATGCCTGACTAGCAATATCAAAGATCAATTCAGCTAAAGCAGCTTTATTTTGACTGCGAAGAATAGCCTCTTGCGAAATATTATGTTTCGTGCATAGTTCTGTTGGGAGATGAACGATGCCTTTCTGTATATGGTAGGGTGTTGATCGGATCATTGTTATTAAAGAACTTGCAATGCCTAGGTGACTTGCAGCGTAATATAAGTCATTACTGGTGACCAGCAGACTCTCCAGAATCAAATAAAACAATGAAGATATAGCATATTCACCGTAGTCCTCAGCATCATCCAAAGTCATAAAGGAAATACTATTCAAATATTTTTCCCGAATATCCACAGCTCTTTGAAACCATTTCTCTGAAAGCCATTGCTGTTCCAAACATAGGGCTAAAGATATAGTTACTGGATGGTTGGGTGGCCTTCCTTGAAATGTACTCTGAATATTTTTCCGCCAAAAATCAATTCTCAGCTTTGCAGTTTCTCGTTGTGTTGTTGATTCTTGAATCTGTGCCACTTCTATATTGAAAGCTCGTACAGTGAAAGCAACATTTTGAGCAAGCCCAGGTAATAAAATACTGGATAAATAATTTTCATAGTCCCTTGACTTAACTAATTTTCTGCAATATTCCACATTCTTGTTTTGACTGAGTGAAGTCGATGGTGAGGAAAAACATCTCTTTGCAAAACAATTCAACCTTATCATTTGGCATAAGAACTAGCTGAAAAAACATAAAACATGTTATAAAAAATAAAAGAATCTTCAGGATTATTGCATATTGAGTACAAATTTAGGAAATATTTTTTAACATCCGGATTTTGAATTTTCAAACACTATAAAGGAATAATTTGACACCCAGATTTATTATAACGGTACAAAAGCTGCGACAGGAATTTTTTTTCTCTTGAAACATTATATATATCATTTAAATTTTGAGACATTCCATCTGAAGTGGACAAATTTTTTAAGGTATGGACCTCCCTCAGAATTTGATGAAACTTCTTTTGATAATTTATATAAATCACATTATAATCATTTTGTTAATATATATATTCAAGAGTAACAACAAATTTTTAAATGAAATTTGTTGTTATTTTTCAATAAAATTATGGCGAATTTATCTATAACATTCAAGAGCTATTCAACATTTCTAAAAAATGATATTATATGTTTCAAGACAGAAATCAAAATTATCCATTTTTGAGACGTTTCGCCTAACAGCTTCTTCGGACAGTATTACATAGCAACAGCAAAATCCTATTTTCTCACAAAAAACTTTCAACAAATTTTACTGCTAAAAAATTATTTTCTGGTTCAATCCCCTAGGGGCCATTGTATTCAGTCTATGAGTCCAAAACTCCTCACGCATCAGTGCTGACAAAATGACAACTACAATAAATCACAACCTCCTTCTCCTTAGAGACAAAGGTTTGATTTGTGCTAAATTTTGTTATCGTTGAACCCACATTTGCTTTGAGCAGATTTTACACGTCAATAGGTAGATAACATTTTTGCTATTACATCCACATTTGAAGTTGATTACAAAGGTCTCCTCTGAGTCAGAACTCTCAAAATGATCTCCCATCAGGAAGGAAGGATATATTTTCACCTCCTATTCCAATGAAGCCAGAGCCATTACATTTATTGCTCCCGCAGACGGAGCCAAAAAAAGCTGAGAAGGCATTATAGGGTGTCCCAGGCGTGAAAGAAATAGTGGAAAGCAGTCAAAATCTGAGCAGAAATTGTATTCAGATTCAGACTTTTAAATTGGAAGAGGATTTTTGTTTTTCTTCCCCTCTAGCTTACAGATATTAATTTGCGGTATTACAATAACAACAAGCTTTTTTATTGTGTATATATAGTGACTTCTGTCAATTCAAAAATGTGTTGTTTTGTCTAATGTTGTTTTCTCATTGGTATTTTATATGGAGATCTCTTGTTCATTTCTGAATCATTTTTGACAATTTTAGCTTGTAAATTTTGTATTGAGTGTACTTTATGTTCACAGTAGAATTTGTTGACGGTGAATTTAGTTAGAGTTTTAAGTTTAAAGTAATAGACATTATTTAATTCAAAATATTGTATGATGGACATCTGTAAGGTGGAGAGTGCAACTCCAAATCACGAACGTCAGTTTGAGATGGACTCTAACCTTTACGCTCACCTCCGTGCTGGAAATTCACAAGGACAACATAAAGCAGGCGAGCATAAAGGTTAGAGTCCATCTCAAACTGATGTTCTTGATTTGAGGTTGAAATATTATTTTAAGTTAAAGGTAATCAAACTGCATTACCTTTTAATTTTTTTCTGTGCCATTTTCATGTTTGGTTTTGTGGTTATTTGTTTCTATCTATGTTTCTATCTAGTTGCGATGTTGGAATTAAATTAGTCTTCTCACTTGGTATTTTTCAACTTTTAAATGTAAAAATGAAATAAGCTGAACCTTATAGCTTGTTCTCATACTACCTTATATCGGCAAAGCTTTCTACGTCATTGTTCTTATAAATCTTGTTTTTACAATAGAACGTGTAAAAATGTCAAATATGTTCATAAGTTTTTCTGAGATTTGAACTAATTGGGGGCATTTTAGTAGAAACTATGACTAGTTAATTATATATAAATACGGTATATATATACTTTTTATATACCAGCTATACGATAAGCGTGATGCTTTTCAGTTCTGTTTTGTCAGAATGCCAAATTTGTCAGGAAATCTACCAGAGAACGTCTTTAATTCCTCCATTAGCTTCGAAATACTCCGCATAGCGCAAAAGACAGATTTCAAGACAAAAGCTGTTGATTTTAAGACCAGAAAATGCAAAAACAAGGTGCATCTACTGATAAGTTACTCAAATGCATCAGTAAAGTAGTTCCTACACGTCCACAAGCTTTTTTTTCTTTTGAGGTAACCTTCATTAGATTAAAAGATGATTTAATCAAGAAATAACTTCCCAGCTTCCATTCAGTAAATTCATACTTTCATAAAGTCTTTCTCAACTCTGCTAAAAAGTTCTATCATATATCCGTCACGCTGTCTATGTCAGGGAAACAAAAAAATCTGGTCCTCAAATTTGGGCGCCCAAATTAAGAAAAGGTCAAAAATAAATTTTGTTTAAATACGTAAAATCAAAAGAAGAATAGATTAACGATGTTCACTTATTCTAACCTGTGTCACATTTATCTATTTGTGTTTATAAAACTCAAATCTTTAAATAGTCCTCGTATTAATGATTACACTGTAGTCAACCCTTTTTCCACATGCTAACACTCAAAATCCCTGACCCAATACTGTATACCGTTCGATCTGGCGTCAACCTGAATTTCTCTCTGGACCAGAGTTACCTGACACCTCTACAAGGCCAGACAAGCTAAACCAGTCGTGATATACAGTATATTCTGTTGTTATTGTCAGTTATGCTATCACGTTTATTCATTGTAAAAAGAAAATTTAACTTTTACAAACAATAGCCATGAAGGCTCCATCATTACTCATAATTTGTTGTCACTACTGGGTTGTCAACATTAAATGTGATCTCTCTTCATAATTTATCATGTTGTTGTGCTTGTGAACATGTGTACAGTTTAACATTTAGTTTCATAGACAAACTATGGTGTGTAGTAGACATGATTAATGCGCAGATCTGGATATATTTGTTTGTTTTTTGGGTTTTCAAAGTTTTGCTGCTGTTTACAGTTTTGTGAGGTTACGGTAAAGTTAAAACTCATCATCTTTGGAAGAAAATGAAAAGTGTCCATGACTAAATTTCCCCTTAATAATTTTTAATAGTTCGGAATTTTTTGGGATGAAAAGAAATTGACCTAACATATTAAAATGGATACAATATTATATAATATATACAATGAATGCTGTGATTATTGATAAATATGGTTTTGATGAATTAAAATCTTGATACTTGAGCGGTCAGAGGTCAGTCAGGGAAAACTGAAAATTAGGATATATATCCTAACTAAGATACTATCCTAATGAGGATGTGCAAAAATATCCTAATTAGGAGAGGCATATCCTAATTAGGATATATATTCCAAAATAAAGAAACTCCAATAGTCACCGCGCTAGCAGCAATCACACCATATTTGATGATATATATAGGTTTATAAGCCATAGGAGATTATTTATATCAAATCTCAATGAATTTGCTTTACGTGATCTTAAAGTAACAGCTCAAAACCTGTCTGCCATCTTGAACGCCATGTCTGCCATCTTGAACGCCCTTTTCGCGGGATTCGTTAGACTGCAATAACATCGCGCATTCACAGTACTTTTTCAGTCAGTTTAGCCTGTATATTACTCAAATTAATCAATCTTATTTTTAGCAAGATTGCACGCAGCTTCTTGATAAGAACTTTGGCAATTTATTATATTAGAAATCATCTCTGAATTAAATGGTATTGGTAGTAGTTTTTAAAATGCGAAAAAAATTTAATGAGCAGATATTTGAAAAAAACTTACCTGATATCCTAATTAGGATATACAGACATCCTAATTAGGATATTTATAATCCTAGTTAGGATATATATCCTATAAATTTGCAGTTTTCCCTGACTGGAGGTATGGCCGTCATCGGAAATATCTTGTTTTAGCGTCCGGAATGGACCCAAAATTCGGGTCGGTCAGTCGTTCGCATTCTAGCTCGGGATTTTCGAAAAATTTCTTCTTACCAACGTTTCGATTCAAAAGCCCCAAGTTCGCTATCTACATCTACATCCGTCATTTTTAAATGCACGATACAGCATGCAGGAGGCGCGGAATTATCATTTACTGTATTTTTTTAGCGATAGCGCGCCCGATAATATACAAGGTGCATTTATCCGGCGAAATTTAAAAACACCCGACATTTTTACCGACTTACCGACTCGGGTTTTTCGGTCGGAGGACGCTAAAACAACATATTTCCGATGACGGCCTATTATTTCCGATGACGGCCTATTGCTAGCTACTATTATATTATTGCATTTTAAAGAACAAAAAATGCATTGAGAGCTCATCATCAACTGAGTTTAACTGCCAATTTGAAAATACTACC
>JAUBWS010061333.1:0-15478 GCA_032270445.1 Darlingtonia californica | reverse complement strand
GGTATTGTTAAGTTTTTAAATAGAGGTTGAAGGTCAAATATTTGTGACTTATCTGTAAAATTAAGCTCGCATCAGTAATTGGGTGGACACACAGAAGGAAACTTAGGTGCCGGCAGATCTTTTGTAGGACGAGATCACGAGTTCTTTCTGTTATTAGTCGCTAATTAACTGAAGGTTGTCCAACATTTAAAAGCATATTCTGAAAATTAGTATTAAAACGAGTAAAATAGGAATATGAAATGTAGGACATAGGATGTGACATATGCAGGGAGGAAGTATGCAATTCTAAATCCTGTAGTACCTGAAGGGGCTGGAATATGAAATGTATTTCGTTATTTACTTTGTATTGACATGGAGTTTAAACCAGGATCTTCAACTTTTCTCTTTAGCCCGACAAGAAATGAGAACGAAATCCCAATACTTACCAATCTGTATAAAGATCGATTTCCCAAGGTATCAAATTTTTTTTAAATATAATTTTTACCTTTATGAAAACTGTTTAACCCCATGCACATTTTTCAAATTGTTCGATAAAAACTGTTGTTTCTTATCAACGAATCCGTATGTCTTATTGGAATCAAAGAGTCAAAATCTTCATTCAGAGGTTACCCAGTGGGCAAAATTAGTAAAAACCCGATGTGGAGGAGTGTTTTTCTTTTTAAACGGCATGCAGGCTAGGTGCCGTTTTTAAAGAAAACACTCCTCCACATGGGTTTTTTTCACAATTTTGCCCACTGAGTACAGTCTTGTACTTGATAAGATTTAAAGCAGCACTGATTATGCCAACCCTAGTCTAAGCCGAGCCAAAAAGATGTTAAGCCTATAGAAAATCCTTGGCTTAAAATATGAAAAGATTCGTTATTGTATAGGCCAGACGTCAAATGGAAGAAAAGCTGAAGGAATTCATACAAAAATATTCGGACGAAGATCTCGAAAACATTTCTTCTGATGCTGCGATCAGTTTCGTTTCTAGACAGGTGATTATCTACTAGATTTTACTAATGTAAACTGGTCTGGTGGTCTTTGTTGTAGTGTTGTTATTTTTGTTGACAAATAAAGAAGTTACTTACTACTTACTAACTTTGACAATTTTCTGCGTCCATATCTCGAACCTCCATAATTTCACCAATCCAAATTCGCCTCGAATTATAATTTTTTATCACTCAAGTTACTTTTTTTTTTAACCAGTAATAAGGTATTTTCAGGATCATTAGAGAAGACACATAGCTTCGCAAATTTTTTTTTGGGGTTTTGCGAAGGATTTCAGTGAATTTGCGAAGTGTATCACCCACGTTATTTATAGAGTTTAAATGCTTTTAAAGAACATTGTTTTGCTTAAAAATTGTTGCTGAGTAAATTTTGAAGAAAGAAAAAACATTCAGCTTCGCATTTTTGCCGTTTTTCTTGGATGAAGCTTCGCTGAAACTTAGAATCGGTTCGCATTTTGCAAAGTGCGAGTCGCTAATTCGTACTCTGATTTTTAACTGTATATTATATGTTGTGTTTTCGATAGATTGTTGAAATAGCACGTACAGTCATCAAGGTATCACAAAATCCCGATGGACAGATCAACAGTGAATTTTTCTACAATATTTCTGATTCGATTGAGAAGCTTTTATTTGAGGTAAGTTAGTGTTATTATCTGTATACCATTATAAGTGGTGTAGTTGTTTTAGTAAGTGGATCCATGGCAGGGTGGCATGGATCTCGAACTTGAGTGACCACGGTTGATTTTGACGCCTTCGTAAGTCCGTTGGTAGTGAAAATTACCAGATCCCTTTGTGTTCAAGAAGGCATGTATAAATTTAAGAGACTTTCCTGGGTGATAAAAGCAAGTAAATAAATGAACGAATGAATGAATGAGCGAATGAATAAATGAATGAATGAATGAAGAAAAGAATGAATCAACGAGTAGATGAATGAATGGATGGATGAATGAATTCATTCCCACCAATGTTTTCATCGTCATCGCTTCTTAGTTCAGTTTATCTTGTTGAATTTTCCTTTTTTTGATATTAACTAGTCTCTCAACCTTAACCTCATGCATTTAGAAAAAGTCTCACTCCGTTACCCATTCCCTTACAGTACCAATTCCTCCGCATCTAATAATTCGCAAATTCCTATGTCAGGTTAAAACGAAAACAACCAGTCGTGAACTTGAACACATCGACAAAGTAGCGAGCGATCTTCTCATGATCTTATCACGCCCTGCACGCCTCCTCGAATGTCTTGAATTCAATCCTGCCGAGTTTTACACCCAGCTCGAGTTTGAACAGCAAAGTCTGATCCAACACAAAACACAAGTTGGCGATGATATCGAAATCGGTGATTATATTCGCACCAAGTTGGGCATTGTACCTATGGACGAAGTAGAGAAAACGAAAACGGAGGAGGGTGAAGAACGAGAAGAGATATCTGGTGAAGGTGAAGAAAAACCTGCTACTTCTAGAAAAGTAAGTCTCGTGCAGTAATTGTTTCTAATATCTTAGGGTGTTCTTTCATTCTTCTGAATTTTTTGGCCATCCCAGCCAAGAACGTTTCTAAACTGTTTCTTAGTGATATGGAAAAATTGCAAATGGGTGACTGAAACCAAGACTAGCCACTCAATAGTTCGCTTGTTTTTGCGATTAATCGCTGTTTAATCAAAATGGATGACAAATGATGACTCGGCAGATCAATATTGTTACCTCTTTTAATATAATATCACGAATGATTGAATGTTCCACTGATGAATGACCTGACTGATGTAAGTTTAAGAAGGGAGGCAAGACGCGTGCAGGAATTTGTTTTTGGTATTCAAAGCAAATGAAGAATAAAGTCTTATTTTTCTTCCACAGCAATCCATCTTGATCAAGCCCAAAGAAGAAGATTTCACCTTCATCAAACTTATCAGTAACGGTGCATATGGGTGAGTTCAATGTTTTCTTTGGGAATTCGTGTTTTCGTGTTAAAAGTGGGCCTTTTCACGTCCGATGTGAAAAAGTAAATTTGATAGTGCCTACATTGACCAAAATTGGTTTTACTCAAGTTCACTTCGTACTTGAAGACAGAAGTCCAATTATGAATAGGCTTACGAATAATCGTACTTCGGATCAAATGAAATTCTCATATACACGCTACCTTAAGGTGAATGTGTGTGTTATGGTGTAGAAGTAGCACCAATTATAACGTATGGTCATTTGTGACGGTCTATGGGAAAAGGGGGCTTGGTTATTTTTACCACAATCATACTCCATCCGCTTGCAAAATCACGAAAAAACGTCTGCTGAGGAGGTCATTTCTATTTAAGCAACACGCAATTTGCGTTCTCATTTACTTTGATTTCATGAAAACACGGAAGATTTTATGTTGTTCGTCTATTATAGGTCTGTGCATTTGGTCCGTCACGAGGTATCTCGTCAACGATATGCTATGAAGAAGATGAGTAAACACCATCTGATGCATAAAAATCAGGTCAGTTCAATTCCCATGTGCCACTGTACCAAATATTTGTATTTTTTTAAGTAGATGTCTTAAAATAATAGACCCTTTCGGAGTTAGCGTAGTAATTTTTTTTTTTTGGGGGGGGGGGGGTTGCAAGTTGGACACAATTAATTCACGTTTTATGCAATTTTCATCACGTGATTGTATTCCTTAATGAAAATGTGTAAATAGTGTTAAGAACAGTGCTATCAAGTTATTGTCTCTTGTGTCCCTCTTACATTTTTGCTTAATGACGGCCATTGTTTATCGGGTTCACAGTCTAACTTGCAGCCTTAAACAATATGGCTGCGCTAACTCCAAAAGGCTTTATTCGAATAATCAAGACCATTAGTGTTGCGTACTATATTCTGTTAGAGCACAGTTGCATTTAAGCACATTTTCCCGCCAATTAATTCTCCAGTGCATCATAGGGCGAAATGAAATCTTCAAGTGCTCTTTTACATTTTAGTTGCAGCAAGTTTTCACGGAAAGAGATATCATGACATTTGCTCAAAACCCTTTTGTTGTGACTTTGTTCTGTACCTTTGAAACTAAAGTAAGTTTAGTATTCATTATTGGTGAATTAGTATTTTCAACCATTTCTGTGCCTGGAATTTTCGACATTTTGGGAATCTTTCAACATAGTCCGGACCGCTCCCTGGTACATGGGTCGCGGAGCTTTTAGGTCACTACCCTATGACCATAAAAAGATTCTTAAATTCCATGAAAATTTCATGACAAATATATTTGTCAACGGCACTTAAGTTTGTTAAATAAATCTAAGACTTTATCATTTTCTTATCCTTTTCAGACAGTTTAACCACTTTTGTGCCGGGAATTTTGAACATTTTGGGAATCTTCGGAGTCTAGTTCTTGAGCGGGGACCGCTTCCTGGTGCATGGGTCGATTCTAGGTCACTACCCTAGGGTCCAGGACCAAAAAAAATTTTAATATTCAATGACAAATATGTTTGGTGTCGACACTTAAGTGGTTAAATTTCTAGGGCGTATGTGCGTGTGAAAGTCAAAAACACAATTAACCTTCAGTTGTTATGCAACTCTTACGGGAACCCCAGATCGCTCATGAATTATTTTTCATTTATCTGCTAAAATTCATAATTTTTTCTTGTTTTTGTAGAGATACTTATGTATGGTGATGGAATTCGTTGAAGGAGGTGATTGTGCTTCACTATTGAAAAATATTCAAGTCCTTCCGTTTGATTTGGCAAGAAGATATTTTGCTGAGACACTTCTAGCGGTGGAGTACATTCACAAATGTGGTATCATACACAGGGATTTGAAACCAGACAAGTATGTTATCAATAATAAAATTATTTAATTCATTGCTTTAGTAGACAAACGTATTCTCATAAGGCCATATTCTCTCTTCTCATGTCACTTTCGTCGGATATTTAACCAATTTAGCCCACATTGGTCCAGTGTCCCATAGGTGGTACACTTTCTTTATACGGCCCTGGACCCCTTGGTAGACACCTAGGAGCGCCGCCATACAGGCACCAGGGAGCGGTCGCCGGTCATTGAATAAACTAATTTCAAAAATAGTGAATTTCTTGGAAACTGCTTGGCCGTATGAGGGCTAAACGGCTAAAAATTGCTTATTTTTAGCATTTTGGCGTTTTAACATGTCGTTTATTTTGTTTCTATGTGGCGTTAGAAGTATAGGAATGAAAGTCTGTAATGCTTTAAAAGCCGTTTCTTCACTTAAATTGATTTTAGGAAACCTTGACATGGATTTGGACTGGGGCCTTAGAATTATGAAATCTGATAAACTATTCTTGAGAAAAGCACTTACACCATGTGAAATCTATTTGAGATATGCACAGAATATAGCCAAATTCTTTTCTTTAATCTCAGCCTGTTTCTTTTTCGGGTGTTCCGGTAAAAATGATAGCGGTATTGCGAAACACAGCTCTATGATTTCCGCAAGGTTCCGGTCACCACAAACTAATGATCCTAATAAAATTGTTACCCCTTTACAAACTACTTCGACAGCCCGTGATTACTGACTTAAATTGTAATGTAAATTTACTGAAATGTTTCTTTCATTTTAGTTTATTGATAACAGCGATGGGTCACATAAAACTGGCAGATTTTGGACTTTCGAAGGTTGGCCTTAATAACTGTAAGTTTCTGTTCATTCCATCTTCTTGTTATGTAGCTGTTAAAACATTACCTGATACATCTGTGACGTTCCATGGGAAAAGGGGGCCTGGTCATTTTTACTGCGATAATACTCCACCCACTTGCAAAATCACGAAAAAAACGTTTGTGGAGGAGGTCATTTCCATTTAAGCGACACGCAATTAAGATGTTGAGAGATAAACAAGTAAATTATGGTTAGCCTTATGCCCCCTTTTCCCATAGACCGTCACAATTCTTTGGGAAAGGAATTTTTCAAAAATATTCTGGTGCTCTTAAGCTTATGATATTTCATTTTGTACCCTTCATTTTCTGTGGTATTATTGGCTGAGTAGGACAGGTGCTGAATTTAGAGAGCAAGTGTCCTGCGAAGAAAGCTTCAATGCTTGTTAGGCTTTTGATAGCAACAATTTCCAACAAACATGAGACTCTCTTGCAAGTGTTTCCACGAAGACAGTTTTTAACAGTTCAAAAGAACTAAAAAATCTATAATATAGTCCCGTTGTCCCCAATCCAGATGAGTTTTTGTTATTTTTAAGTCAGGAAATGGATTTTGAACTGCATATTGGATACTAGATTTCAAAAAGTATGCAGCATTTTCTGAGTGCTGTGATATGATATATCATCTTTGTTTACAGTGACAACAAACATATGTGAAGAAACTGAACAAAAGTTCAACGACGTACAAGTATTTGGTACACCAGATTACATTGCACCTGAAGTCATCCTTCGAAAAGGCTATGGTATGATTTGAGTTTATTTTCATAAGCAACTTCTGTTTTGAAACCATAGCCATTATTTTCGGTTCGTTATGTACTTTTGTTGTTAAGTAAATCAAAATATTTAGCCTGTGCTCGCATTGAAGCAAGCAATGACATTATAATAAAAAAAAACTAGACATTGCAATATAATCGATTGTATCATATTCGAACTCCCGTAATTCGAATAATCATGTAAATCGAACAGATTCTTTGGTCCCCTAGCCGAATTTTTCTTGAACTTGAACTCCTATAATTCGAATAACCATGTAATTCGAACAAATTTTGAGACCCCTTTAAGATTCGAATTACATGACTTCAACCAATTTTATCGTCACCTTTTCCTTTTGTTGTACTAGTAATCGTATGATTAGAGTACAATTAACGATAAATCATGAGTAACTAGGAAAAATTGTGAATTTTTTGTTTTTCTTAGTTACGAGTGATTATTCGTTAATTGTACGATACAAAACACATGCAATTACTGGTTAATCATCAACTAAAGATGGGAGTTTTATACGCATTTTTGTTGTTTGTTTTAATTCAACTTATGTATTCACACGTTTTAGCGTCGATAAAACTCTTGAAGCCATTGTACTGCAAATGTAGATTACAATTACGGATTAATTGTATGTCGTCTTAGCCAATCAGAATCGTGTAATACTGCACTGTTGATGATTTCGTCCGTTATTCCTTCGTCCAATACGTTACTAACAGCATTATTTTTATTAATAGGTCAAGCAGTTGATTTTTGGTCTCTTGGTGTTATTCTGTATGAATTTTTGATAGGAGCTGTTCCGTTTTATGGCGATACGGTTGCTGATGTTTTCGACATGATTTTAACAGGTGGGTTGAAATAGTTCTCTTGCAAGTGGGCACGGACTTCCTCTAGACGTCCTTTAGACAACTCCCCGCAAAATATTCAATTTCTGAGGCAGCTAATTGAAAGAAAAATAATTTGATAAAAGATATAGATTTGTCTTATTGCTACCGATGAAAGATACTTGATCAAAGTATATCAAAGGTATCTCACTCTTGAGAAATCGTGAAAAAACAGCAAAAATACCCTACTTCATTTTGGACGGGGGGACGTCCAGCAGACGTTCGGAGGACGAGCTGTGCCCACTGGGAACTATGCGATTAGATAAAGAGATATTAGTTTCCCCCCGTTAAGGAAAACATTTCCTCCACCACCAAGACGTTGTTTAGCACTCTGTTCCATGTCAATTGGTTTAGAACTTGAATTTATGCACATATGATGGATCCCTTTTTTTCTAATTAAAGTGATATCGCTATTTTCAAATCAATCTTGACTCCCAGTTGCAACATTTTCATTTCCTGCGCGTCGAGTAGTTCCATCTAGTCCATATCTATATTTGATTTGAAACGTGACCTGACTTTTTCAAGCCTTTCAACACTTGTTTTAAGAATTTTACCTTGATGTATTTCAGCGGACATTGAATGGCCCGACGGCGATGATGCTTTAGCACCTGAAGCTGTCGATATGATCAAATCTCTCCTCATACGGCAAGCAAACGACCGGCTAGGAACAAACGGCGCACCCGAAGTGATGTTGCATCCGTTCTTTCAGAATGTCAACTTTAACTCCTTGCTGAGAGAAAAAGCTGAGTTTATTCCTGTACTCGATGATGCAGAGGATACAAGCTACTTTGATAGTAAGTCTCTTTTGTTTTATTCAATAAAAAAGGACGTTTGGTGCACTGATTAGTTATTATCAGATTCTTATCATCCTAAGGGACTTAACACAAAGTGCCAGCACGAGTTCGAGTCTCACCCAGTTCACAGTTTGGAAATTCTGTCAAAGTGTGGTCGTTGCACTTATCAGTCATGTTGGAACTTTGTAGTTATTATCAAGCAGTTTTTTCTATTGAAAGCGACATACTGGGCAACAGATCCAAGCATCGTGAGTTGTGTTGGAAATCAGCTGGAGAGGAGGAGGAGAGGAGTAGAAAGTTAAGAAAAGTCATGACTATGTCATCACCGCATTAATTAACGCATGCACTTTATAATGACCTATCTTTGAAACTATTTTTGCCCTAAACATCACCGTCATTCGCTCCGCAAGATCTTGATAAGTCTAAATCAAAGCTTTTTTTCATGAGAAAATCTTTAGTCTCGCTATTTTTCTTTAATCTCAGTCTGTTTCTTTTTCGGGTGTTCCGGTAAAAAAATGATAGCAGTATTGCGAAACACAGTTCTATGATTTCCGCAAGGTTCCGGTCACCACAAACTAATGATCCTAATAAAATCATTCCACCTTTCAACATAGGGTCATCATTGATATATCTCAGGAAATTGGTGTTGGCATAAGTCAAATTCCAACATAAATGGCGAGACAAACAGCAAATTTATCGTTTTGCGTCGCTAAATTTATCATTTGCAAAAAGCAAATTTGGGCTAAAGTATTTAAATACATACATTGTGGAGCCGTGGCCGAGTGGTTAAAGGTCGCAGCTGCGAATCGCAAGGTTCCCGGTTCGAGCCCCACACCATGAAACTATCGGTGGCGAAAATTGCCGTGCTGTTAAATTCCACACGGCTCCCTTGCAGGTGTTTCACGAGGTAGGCTGGGACTATGATATGTAAGGATATCGTTAAAGTTTACGCCTGCGAGAGTGAATTGCTCTCCCGTGTAGATGATAGACTTGCTATATACCAAGGTCCAATGTGTCGCGAACATTGGGCCTGTAGTGACTGGTAAGCGCTGTGATTTCCTATCCTCTTGTAGGATAGGCCCATTCTGAGCTGATATCGCGGAGGGTTCACTACTCACTATTTAAATACATAATTATTTAATATAACCATAACCGTGATTGTTTCCAATTTTTATTTCACAAGGCTTTCGGCAGTGAATCATACCGCAATTACAATTAGCTTTTTGTGAATGAAATTTCCGATGCGCATTGATAAGAGAATTTTTTCTAAGCGCCTATTCTGAATAAATTTGAAGCCTAAATTTCGCGAAACGTGCTTTGAAATTTCGTCTGTTTTGTCAGGCTGACATTATATTTTTCTGACTTTCTTGTCCTATACCATCAATCTTTTTATTAACAATCTATTATTCACCCTTTCAGCACGAGAAGATCGATACAACCATCTCGTTTCTGATGACGAGTACGAAGATGACGATACGGAATTCGATTTCAGCAACTTCACAACTTGTTCTCCCCGTTTCAGTCGTCTCATCAGCACGCATGAACCACCTACACAACTGAAAGATCTTCAAGAGCAGGCGTCCAAAGAAGTGAGCAGCGCTGATGATCGCTCTGATCATTCGGAAGAAATCTCTATCGAAACTAGTCTCGATTCCACTAAGGAAGACGGAGCAGAGGCTAGTAGTGCAGATAGTTCTCCCATTAGTACAGACCCTTTGCGGAAGAAACTAGACTCTGATTTAATGAATGCGGAAATTGGTATGGATTCCGGTATTGATAGCGGAACACAGACGTCAGAAAGTACTTCGTTAAATAGCTCGTTGAATTCCGGCGGGACTGTGGGAAGTTCAAGTGGCGGTTCCGTGCCATTGTTGAAACAGATTCATGTGGATGTTAAAAAACGTTACGAAGATTCTGACAGAGATACTGAGTAAGTATCGTTATCTTGAAATTTTGTAGAATTAGCACAAGTTAACCTGACATGTTTTTGAAAAATTTCAATTTAGTCACTTTTGTCCGTCGACGACGATTTTATTTGACATCTCTTTGTCCGATAAAGTACGTGATCTATACACCAGGAAGAAGTCCCCTTTCACGAAATGTGACGGTCTGTGGTAAAAGGGGGCTTGGACATCTTTACCGCGATCATACTCCACCCGCTGGCAAAATCACTAAAAAACGTCTGCGGAGGAAGCCATTTCTATTTAAGCGACACGCAATTTGTGTGTCGCTTAAATAGAAATGCACTCCTCTACAGACGTTTTATCAAGATTTTGAGAGGTAAACAAGTGAACTATTACTATATAGTTGGCTTTATGTGCCCTATTACCATAGACGTTGTCAAAATCTTCCAGAAATTAAAATGGTTAATCCATGTTTATCCCGTTAAATTCAGTTAGTGCATATAACTTTACTTTTCAGTGCAAGTACAAGCAGTTGTGATGCATCACCACGCCGTTTCCTCTCCGCATCATTTACAACAACTCGAGTGCCAAGTCCTAAGCAACCGTCTCCTCTGGTACTGGACTCAACTGAAGACATTATCAATACCAGACCGTCACGTGTTGCGTCAGAACCCACCACTCCATTGTTGTTGAAACCGGATGTGTCACCAGCGGCGGCCGCCGTGGCTGCAGCACAAGTCATGGGATCACCTAACCGAATACACAGGACAAAATCAACTCCACCATGTATTGATTTGAGTAAAGTATCTGCCGGAATACCAAAACTAGAACTTTCAGGTAAGAAGATGGCATCAAAAACCGTCCTCTAACACATTGTAATTTTGCATTAGGAATCTGGTGGTGTAAATACAGTACAGTACACTCTCGATAACTCAAACCTCCAGAGACCAAGGAAAACTGTTTGTCTTAGCGAATGTTCGAGTTATCGAGGGACGTTTGATAAGAGGTACTGCGTCAAGGGACTGATGAAATTATTCGAGTTAATGAAAGTTCGAGTTACTGGGATTCTACTGTATTTAAGTTTGTTCGTACAGTAGACTCTCGCTAAGTCGCACCCCGGATAACTCGGACTTTCGCTAATTCGAACCGATTTTCAATTCCCTATTGTTTTTCTTTTTCACTTTACGGACTTAATGAGCTAAGTCTGACACTTTCCATTTCCCGCACTTTAAACATGCCACTATCACTTACTGAACAAAATGGTTTTGATATTAAGCAGATCAACTATTACTTTTAGCGCTGGGATTCACATTTAGCCCAGAATAACCATTTCCTCATCAAAATTGTAATCGATGGGAATTCCTTCCTTCCCTGGAAACATCTTTAAAGTGCCTGCTGTAATTTAAAGTGCTTTGCAATTTCACTGTACCTCAAGTATGGTAAAGGAGTCAGCTTTGAACCTTCTGTTCTGACTTCTTAAATTCAACATTTTAACCACACAGCTGATGCTACATAGCTGTTTGAATATATTTATCTTACTGTACTTGTTTGTCTTCTTGCCAGAAACACATGTATGTTACTGCTTTATATGCATTTATATGCCATCTATAAGAGCAGTTGTCATACTGTATACATGGTATTCTTTCGTTACAGCATCAGAAGACGAGATGTCGTTAAAACGTTCGTCACGCCGACGACTTCACCGTCATTCAATCTCTAAACAACGTCGATCAAGTGAAGCCATACGTACACCGCCATTGAGTCCAAACGATACTGCAGAAGATGGCTCGCGCTTTAGTCCATCCTCTTTGAGAGCACCCATTATAATCAAGCGAAGTAACAGAGAATGGGGATTCACCTTCAAAGCTATCCGTGTTTATATTGGTGATACGTCAAAATACACGGTTCATCACATGGTCGAGGTTTGTCGATCAATTTAAAGTCCAGTTCTTTTATTCATTCCACTAATCCCTTAAACAAGTGGAACACTTTTAATACTTTCATACTTTACGCAAATAAATATGTGACGTTCCATGGAAAAAGGGGGCATGGTCATTTTTAACGCGATCATACTCCACCTACTTGCAAAATCATGAAAAAAACGTCTGTTGAGGAGGTCATTTCTATTTTAGCGACACGCAA
This sequence comes from Darlingtonia californica, assembly GCA_032270445.1. Lineage (NCBI taxonomy): Eukaryota > Viridiplantae > Streptophyta > Magnoliopsida > Ericales > Sarraceniaceae > Darlingtonia > Darlingtonia californica. The sequence goes on along the minus strand of JAUBWS010061333.1, from coordinate 3,377 downwards.
TTTGCGTGTTACTTAAATAGAAATGCACTCCTCCATAGACGTTTTAAATGATTTTGAGAGGCAAACAAGTGAATTATGGATAGCTTTATGCCCCCTTTTCCCGTAGACCGTCACAATTTTGGTATCGATAGATATATTTGAAAAAGCGGAATATATTCATAACATTTTTATTTAAATCATCGAAATGGAAGAAACAGAAGCATAAAATGTGAATTTTTTACTGAAACCATGAAAATTCTGGAATTTTTCATGATAAGAATTCTGAATTTTAAATGTGAAAAAAAAAATTCAAAAAACCTTTCTTCAATTCAAAGTCTAGGTAGAGTTTTTACAGTCATGAACCCGCTGGGCACTCGTAGAGTGTGAATATCGAATCTTTTCTTTTGTATGATACTGACTTCAGAAATAAAGCGTTCCTTTAGCCCTCTGTTGCTTAAGGATGTTCTACTTTGGCTAGGTTGTTAAAAAATGTTGTTCTTTAGACGGTAGACGTTGGAGGCCCAGCATTTGATGTTGGATTGAAAGAAAACGATTTAATTACACATGTTAATAACGAACCTGTACAAGGTCTACAACACGTTGAGGTTGTGCGACTCATATTGCGATCCGGTGAGACTGTCAAATTAACCGTTACCGATCTATCCCGGACGTCCATTCGAACCGGTAGTAAGCGGAAAACCATTGGAAGTCGGGTGCAATCTCGTAAGTTGCGCGGTCGTAGCCGGAACAGTTCTGTGGAAGATGCCGGTCGTACCGGATCAATGTCGCGGAAATCGTCCATCTATAGAAAACTAAGGAAACCAACTTTACGTAGAAACTCTTCTTTGAAACGAGCAAAGAAAGCGAACCTGTACACAGCAGCATCAAGTTTTGATGGTAGAAGGAATGGAGTTGATGTGGTGGATCAGGGGAGTAGTACAGCAACAAGTCCAACGGCGACATCCCCAAGTTCACCGAATTCACATGGTTCAAAAAGTGGTAAGTTTTTCATTACTTTATCGGGGAAAAAACTGAGTTTAAGTTGACGAGAGGAAGACTGAAAGTAGTAAAAATTTTGTGATTTTAAAGGAGCTAGATTTCCCGGGAACGAAATTAGAGTATAGGCTTGAACAATGAATTTATAACAAGGAAAAGTTTGATATTTTGTAAAATGTGAAATCATCAAAGAACGTTTGTGGAGGAGTTTTGCATGTCCCTCTAATAGAAATATGCACCCTTTCATAAATTTTGTGATTGTTGTAGGTTATGCCCGATCATATATAGATAAATAGGCTTGTTTATTTTCTGTCGCTTTTAATTTCAAAATTTCTTTCTCTCTTTAGCATTCATACACGGCATGTTACCAAAGTTCGCGCGGTCGATGGTTCACTCGCGCCGCCGCTCAATATCATGTATCCCGGTATCGCCGCTAGCCCGGACACCATCCATCGGAGCGTCATCCGTTCGAAGTCCTTCTCCGTTAGCTACTAAAAACGGTGGTACTGTTATGTCACCTACGAACAGTTTCTCTAGATCAAAAACGCCAGGTTCGCCTCTGCTGAGGAGAGCATTATCTCCTGATCGACTGAGTGCGCCAGTTAAACTAGAAGACATTGTACACAGTCAGGATGGAACCTTATTGGTACCTATAACAGACAGTTTGGGTGACCGGAAATTAATCCGGAGTCAATCCATGAAAGAAAGCAAACGGAAGAAAAATCGGTTTCACAGGTAGTATAGCGGGTGATTGGATGACGACTCTAAATTGGATTTTGGTATGGTTGATGACTGAGTATGACTAAATATTTATGTCTGGTGGAGACTAACGTTTCTAGACAAGCAGCTGGTCTTCTGTTTTGCATTCACATTCGGTTTTATTTATCTTGAGTTTCTTTATCGCATTATGCCGTCAAAAGTTTCTCTTAACTCTTACAGTTTTTGTTGTCTTCAGTTAAATCTAAATTCTTCTGTCAGAGGGCCTCTTTGTGACAATTCCCAGTCGGCAAAGTTTTGAAAAAACCGACTGTGGATGAGTGTAGTTCTATTGATAGCAACATGCAACTTCAATGAAAATATACTCCTCCACAGACGCTTTTTGGCGTTTATTACCGACTTGAGACCTGCACTTGCGTTTTTTTAATGCTTGGAAACATCGAGAGAAATCAATGACTCTAATTGTTCAAGTCAATTTAGACAATTTTCAACCAACTTTCCAGAGTTTGAGATTGTTGTCTGTCTGCAAAATTTCAAATCTTTGAAGAACTTTGTTAGTACGGTCCAGCCTGATTACTACTATTGTTTAGTTTTTTTTCAGTTAATGATCTGGATATCGCTTTTTTGATTTATTCAAAAAACTTTCACTTGGATCTTGAGGAATAGTTTAGGGCTGTAAAAGGCAGGCTGTCATTACAACAAGGCGGAAAATTCTCTCTAGTTGATGAGTTTTTAGCCGGTTGTATTATTTTTTTGGTCCAAGTTTTCACGACTTTATAGACTCAGAACCATAGTCGTTCTATAGTATCCAAGGCTCACTCGGGAATATTCACAGCCCTCGCTCGTCAGAGTGTTATGAAAAGAAGCGAAGCGGATAAAAACCAGGTCAAGAGGTCATGGTGATTACCTATATATTACCTATATTTTTCTTTTTTTTAATTTCGATTGATGACACACATTACTGCTGATGACAATATTTGTGAATATGCTAATTGTATTATATACACTGTAAATATTTACTTGATAAAAACTAGTGGGAAGAGATTTGTAAAATATTGTTTAATATAAAGTAAATGCTTCCATGAATGACGGTCTTTTGCGAAGGTTCGAACTTCTATGAACAACCATTGAATTTATCTTGGGTGTCTCTTTTGTTGTCTTGTTCTTAATTTTCATTGTTTAAGCCAAACTTTGGAATTCAGAACGGGGACCCTTCCTTGGTGCACAGGTCATCGAGCCCCTGGGTCAGGAATTATTAAAGCTTCTTCAGACGTTGATCCCTGAAGGATTAAGGAACGTTAAGGGGACTAATTTGTGACAAGTCACTTTGATTTATTTGCCTCAGGCTTAAGAGACTTTTTATATGAACCAATGTTCGAAAGGAAGTTCATTCTAGCTTTCACAAGACATCGCTTTAACGTTGTTTCAACTGTTTCAACATCCGACAAAAACCCAAAAGCGATGTCATGTGTTACATATGAAGCCGTCTATAAAAATTTGTAGTTATTTTGCTGTTTGTTCCAAGTGACCAAAAAAGATGAAAACAAATACAAGTTTTTTAATAAATCGTCTTTTCCTTTTGCCATATTGTAGACTTTTTCCGAAGCCTAATAAAGCAGCCGCAAAGCGGCCGCAAGCCGGCGAAGAAAACTTGCCTTTGACGTATGCTTATTCGTAGAAAAAAT
>JAUBWS010061311.1:0-15482 GCA_032270445.1 Darlingtonia californica | reverse complement strand
AATCCCTCATTCGCGAAAGTAAATCCCTAATATTTCGCGTTTTTTTTTCCTCGCGAAACTTTCTCCCCGTAAAGTAGATAAATGAACATGACTATTTTTAAGTTCTCAAACACTTCTGGACTTGTTACATCATAAACACCCTAAACCTAGGCCTTTTAAGAGGTTTAGATAGTTATCAATGGCCTCTATTGAGGATTGACATTTTTGAAATCTTGTAGATGAGAAAAGGGTCGTTTGTCAAATTTGGACATTTAGTAGCATTTAATTGTCTGGTGGATTTTTGGCCCTTTCTTCCTGGACAAAGTTGGATCTTAGACTTTTGCAAATTTCTTATTTTTTTAATCAAAACCCACGCGTATAGTCCTTAAGGAACCTGGAATAAGCTTTTACCGTTGACAAAAAATTTGGATCAGTTGCAGCTGATTGATCTATATGTGGACGCAAATAGTGGTGTACCTAGTTTTCATTTACTGACTGGGAAATCACACAAGTGATGGGAATGTAGTAAAGCTGAACTGGCCGATCAAAATCAGATGATGAAGGAAGTACTAGAATTGGCATTGATTTACGACCTAGTCTGAGATATTTTTGACTCGAAAGGGTTACTCTGTGATAGCCTGTATACCAGACCTGAAAGAAGGCAAAAGTTGTCCATTTCACGGCCTTCAAGGAGTCAAATAAGCCTCCTTTCAATCCTGTCAAACAAATGTGAACGAATATAAGGGGCAAGCGAGTGTTAAAATTCACAAGGTTGAAAGCATAGTCTTTCCAAATCCTCTTAACAAAGGACACCAAAATGAAATTTGTTAAGTTAATCGTATGGTTGATTACAACTCAGTAAAAAATTCCCGTACTTACCGGGCCGATTAATCTCAAATTTTCCGTTATCGTGTATTCGACCCGGCAAGTACGGGAATTTTTTACTGAGTTGTGTCAACCATACGATTAATCCGGAATAGCATGACTTACATGGGCAATTTTGGGAAAATAGACCCTCGTTTCATTTTGACGTTTTCAAATCACCCTCGCTGCGTTCGGGCGATTTTGAAAACGTCAAAATGAACCTCGGGCTATTTATCCCAAATTGCCCTGTAAGTCATGTTATTACTATTACAAAGTAAATGCTTTAAATTCTTGCATGAAAAACTGTTGAACGTAAAATGACTGGTTAACCGGTTTTCACTTTGATGCAGCCTCAAAGCTTCTTAATAACTTTATTAATTTTTTCAGCAGAAGCTTTTCGAGAAAACTCATCATCAGTGCTAGTTGGAAAATGGTACTACTACTTTCAAACTAGCACTGATAATGAGAGTTTTCTCGAAAAGCTTCTGTTAAAAAAAAAAAAAATTTTTAATAAACATTATGTGTCATATTTATTACTATTAAGGACATTAATTATTGCAATAAATAATTATTGCGAATCGGGGACCGGAAAATCTACATTTTGCGACAAATTATTGCGGTTTCAGGCTTGATTACGGAATCTGTGGCATAAATTTTGCGGCTGCTAGTCTAGTTACATTAAATTGCTTAAGAAATTATTGCAGATTTGATGTATTAGAAGAAGGAAGTAAGGAGAAAATGCATCATTTTCGAAATGATGATAAATTAATGTGGTTCAAGTACCAAACTCGCATTTTGTAGACTCAAATTATATTGCTATTTTAGGTAAAACCGACTTCTTGTCTACCGAGGAAACTTTCTTCCGAGCTGACGTTTAGCACGTGGTAGTCTGGAAAAAAGGAGATTAGCACTATTACTGCATTTTCAGTCCTTCAGTGTCATTTGATTATCTAATACATGATGATTAGGTTTTGATAATCCAAATATACAGTGAAGCAATATGCTTGATGATATGTATAAGTTTGAAAATAAGTTATTGCTGTAGCAATATAAAATTTGCAATCAAAATTGCATCCATGAAAATGGCTGAGGATGGTGTTTACACCAAAACTGGGGCTCGTTGGGCGTATGCCTCTCCCCAATGTACACGACTTTAAAATTACCACAAAGTTAGTGGGTTGGTTGGAGATTGGGCTCCGTCTGTGCATTAATTCGATGACATTCAATTGGTTCGTAGGATTCAGGTTCAATTGAGGGATGCCGCTCCCCTCGTCTACTACCAATTAGTGTAATGACATGGGATCGATAGCGCAGTCGGTAGAGCAATTTCCCGGCAAGCGGGAGGTCGTGGGTTCAATCCCCACTCGATCCGTTACCTTTGCAGTAGTTGGAAAGTCACATTAGTGCAGGATCTGTTGATTCATTACAATGTTGGAATATAGCAGTATGCTATTAAATAAAATATAATTCCTAACACGTTTCATTTTTAAACTGCGATTTTTTTATGGAAGATTGATTCAAAAATAAGTATCCACTGTTGAATTTGTATTTCTAATATAATCTCAGATATAAAGAAGAGGTGGTATCAGGACTTACCAACTCCTCAAGCATTTATTACATAAGGTACTAGTGAGGGTGGTAGGTGTCCACGCAGTATTATGCTTTTTCGTCACTTAGTATCATGGTGTCTGAGTCTATGCCCCCCCCCCCCCCCGCTGGTTGACAGTACACATCTCGAAGGAATTTGAAATTTTGATTGGATAAGTACATAAGGTACTAAGTGAGGGTGGTAGGTGTCCACGCAGTAATATGCTTTTTCGTCACTTAGTATCATGGTGACTGTGTCTATGACCCTCCCCCCGCCCCCCCCCCCCCTTGCTGGTTGACAGTTCACATCTCGAAGGAATTTGAATTTTGACTAGATAAGAATGACTATATTTCAAATGCATTAAATGCAAAATAATGTTTTATAGAAATATAAGAAATTTCACGAAAAATTCAAAATAAAATGATACTGTAAAAATCTACATCTAATTTATATACAAAATCTTCAAAAAAAAATTCCAAGCTTAAAGATTCCGTAAGCTAATTTCGCTATAATTCAAACTGATTCACAAGCTCCTGGCGGAAGCAGGTAAAAAAGTTATATAATAAAAATATACATAAAATACTATCAAAAAGATGCAAACGTACTATTACGAATAGTTCTAACTGTTACGAAAGTCAAATGAAGATTTCCCGGCAAAACGTTGCACATACCATAACATTTTTTTAGGCTAACAAGAAGTCTATATTGCTGACATGTTATACCTTCTTATTCGACCCTTACGAATCGAGGAGTAGAGTTGATGATGTTTTTATACTCAGTCATTACATACATTATACTAACGAAAGTCAATGATACCTCGTTTGTACGTTTTCTAAGTAAATACTAATAATATTTAGGAATAATAATAATAACCATTTTGGTACCAAGATGTTTTTGACAGTCTTGCTTGGCCTTGTCCTCGAGGTTAGTTTTACTGAAATTTTGTTGTGAAGGTCGTTAATGACCCAAATTGTACCCAAAGAGCTAAAACAAATTATTTGTGGTGGAAATTTCGAGGAATTCGTAAATATTTTGAAAGCACTGTAATTCTTCGCGAACAGATTTTTTAGTCAATCAACTCTTTGGTCAAAAAATTCTTAAAATTGAGAAAAAAAATCCAAGAAAAATGTAAGAAAAAATAACCCATAAAAAGTTATCTCCTTACTTAAAGTATATTATGAGTAGATACAATAAGAAATGTCAAGAGTTTATAACGAAGCTTTTTACGTGGTAGATGAACTCGCTTCTTCAGGATATCCACAATCATTTCCTTGGTACGTTTCACGTGGTCTATTCCAAAACCATGTGAAACCTTGTTCTTTTAAGAAACCAGAAACTTCTTCATCGTATTTCTCTTTGAAAGAAGCAGGATCTCTAGCAAGTACCCACATCAAAGCTTTGGATGGTGCAGAAACAATAGAATATTCGTACAGACCATTTTCACCATATGTTGGAGGACCTAACTTGATAACCATGTCTATAAATGTCAATTTAATAATAAGCCTTCGTTATCCATGGTTGTTTATATAGGTTGGCCTATATAGGTCCTTCTGAGTTTAATAAGGTTTTTGTCCTCCTGAAAACCCCTAAAGAGAACTCTATAAAGTCATTTCGATTTTAAATCCCCGAAATGATGGACGTGGTCATCGACTGATGATTTTACATCACACTCTTCTCTTTTCCATTTCTGATTTTACTTTACTCATTCTTTCTCACTCTAGCATTCTGATTCTCTCATTCCGCAAAATTTACATCTATGTTCGTTCTATCCACTTATGTAGTTCTCTCCTTTTCAAATAATACATATTTTATGTCCTGTATCGTCCTGCATGTCGTCTTGTTTTTAATGCTTTTCCGTGACGCCTATATTTGTATATAGCTAAGCCTCGTAAGGAGTCATAAGCTAAGTTCCTCAACGCACACAAATATACAGAATGAAAACAGTAATTATAATTTTCTCAAAGTTATTTTCAATTAATAGTGATTTTATACTTGGTAGAGTTTGTCACCATTATGATAATGACAAGGAGAAAACTTTTTCCAGTTGTCTTATAAATAAGAAAATAGCCAGTTTCAGCAATTCTATAATGTTCTATATCGTAATTACTGAAAGTACAAACTTAGGAGAGCTTTAAGGCAAAACATTGGCTATTGTTAGTTGACTTATCGAAATGAATTATAATGAATTATATGATAAAGATTATGTTGAAAGACACCATCAAGTTCAATTTTTATTCTCTAAAATTTATGCAATAAAAATCTATTTAACGTACTTTATGTCAATTTAATGACCCAGTAGTGCTTTTGTTTTCGGCAATGCCCTGTAGTTCTAGGCTTAGTAGCAACATCACTCGTTTATGGATTCAAGAAATAGACTCAAGGTTTCGTTTAGGTCTATTGACTTTTGATTGGTTTATTCATAAAACTCATATAAAACAACTTACAATTAGGATTGTTGTTATCTTTTGGAATTTTGGATTTGAAAGCAACAGTCAATTGTCCAGGTTTAGCAGCATCAAACATAGCAATTCCTTCCGAACTTTTTCTCTCCCCTTTTGCAGTAGATACACACCCTGCATTTAATACATTTATTGTATTTTCATCTCGACGTGTATCTAAAGTAAGATAGAACAATAAGTACTGTATACATTCATGGTAAGACATTACAAGCCTCCTAATGTTTTTGGACTTTTTCGAATTTTTAATCCCAGGGATGATACAAAACTACAAAGTCCTTTAAATTTGTTAGCTTCCATTCTTCATATTCCAAATATTTTACGTTATTCACACATAAAGTTTAAGTCTTTTCCAATTAATTTGCTGATAACTGTTTTAAATATCAAATTGCAATCAATTCTACAGATATTTTGAAGCAATAAAGAAGCATTGGATTGCACCAAATTTTTTCCAATCTTCTAACATGCTTATAATACTGCGGTTTTGAAACGACAAAGAAGCATATATTGAAATTGTACAAAAGTTTATATTTAATGCTTTAATCTTTAAAAAATATGCTTACACGTTGCAGTTGTGCAGCAGAGATTTCTTTGAAAGGTTGATCGTTGAATGAGAGTCGAATACACCTATTGAAAAAGAAAATAAGTAGAAAGATTTGTATATAATTTCAACAAAAATTAAAAATATTGAAAATAAATCACATTTTCTAAAATCACAATTATAGTTCGGATAATTATTAGTTTTTCGTAACTGTGTTACAGTCTTTGGAATCTTGTAAAGTGCTTCAATATATAAACCAATATTTTTAAAAAGTAGACGAGGGTTGCCAATAAAGGTTAACTGTAGGTATACGGATTACAACTAAAAGGCAACATTTAAAATATCCACAAGAAAATGTTAGAGGTTGAAAGTGAATCATGTCTCTGGCTAAAATTAACATATAGTTATAGTTCCAAGTTCCGACGACTAAGGTTTTCAGTAGGTAAGTCTGTATAAAGTAACTTTGAATAATCAAGGCAACTAGTTCGGGATGACTCGTTCTTCCAAACATATTTTACGGACTTTCCTATGGAAAACTAAGCTTGAAAAAGAACTCCTTTATTATACATCCAATATGTTTCAAATAAAAATCATGACAGAAATTATATATTAATCTTAAGAGTAATACTATTCTTAAACGATTTAAATTATACTCTTCCACCACTACTTACCTCATGCCATCGTCCAAGGTATTTTTCCAAGTCCAGATCTTTCACTGTTTCGACAACCTTCAAATAAAACAAAATTCAAATGCAACAGAACTATTCCTTTCAATAACAGTGAGAATTTCTTTTATGCTCTTACTCTTTAAGGTCCTTAATAAAAAGAAAAAGTGCAAGAAAATGTAATGATTTTGTAACGTGCAACAAAGAGATTTCTAACTGGTTAACTGGGTACACGTTTTTTACGGGCAACCTGTAGTTTTTCTGAAGGGCAATGGTTTTTGAGCCTTGGGCAGCACGCTGATTTCCCCTGGGCATTGAGCACACCAAAAATGGTCATTTTCACTGATGTCAATATCCTTAAATAATAATTATCCTTAACAATAGTTTTGAATATTAACAGAAGTTTATATATTTCAAAAAGTCATACCTTAAAAAAGAAATGCTGCAAACCCACGAAAATGTAACTTTAATGAAAATTTTAACACATGGTAAAATTATCAAGATATTTTTGTATGACGATTCATAACTAGATCTAAATTTTCAAATTCAGAAAATTTTGTGGTAGTGAATATGGTATATTGACCTACTTAATATTGCGAAATATTTTCCTTACCATGACTGAAGGGGTTTCAAGAAATCAACATAAAATTTCTTTATTTATTACCAATTTCTAAATCAAAATAAACTAAAAATTGCTTGAAATTGAAACGAATAAGAATTTCTATGAGCATAAAAATGTTTACAGTAAATAAGCATTCTGAGCTCTCTGAAAGTGTTATTGAGATTCAAATATTGAGGGATAGGGTTGGAAAAAAATTCAGAGAAGGGTTCAAGGAAAGTATGAATACTAATTGCAAATGATAAATTTATTTTTCATTGATTTTAACAACTGATACTAGTTATAAAGACACAATAAAAAAATCATCAAAGAATATTTCATTTTTGGTCATCGTTTATGTATACTATCTAACAATTTCTAGAAAAATGAGTTTACAGTTTATTTACAAAAATAAATTCTATCTAAAATTTTCATAAATTAGCTATTGCCTACTCCCTTTCTCCATTTCTTCCTGCAAATATTTCTGGAATTCAGAAATGTATCATGGAGTTCATTTCTTTCTTCCAAATAAAGGAATTGCAACTGCTTGTTTTGCCAATTTTATTTTTATGATTCTTTCATGCACTTATAGCATTTTCACCAAATTGTTTTTACACTTGCTTAGGAGGTAGTTCAAAACTCGTAAAAAAGCAATTGCAACCAATTTCAAAAACTCTAACACAGATTTGGGCCAACCATACTCATCTTTTTGCATCAATTTCTTTCTTGTATATTTTCCAGAAGTTTCAGTAAATTTGCGGGAATCTGATATCTTCTCCCCGTGTTATTATATTTCAACTGGAATGCAAGTAACCCTGTGGTAGGTTAATATATATATACATCTAAAGTGAAAATCTGATCCACGTGCTTACTTGGTAGCAGAGGGTGGTTTAGCTTGACTTGGGAAAAGGAACAGCTACAATTTGCTTTGCGGAAACAGCTTGGTTGACTGCTGGGTTTGAAGTTGAAGCTTAAGATGGCTATTTGCTTGAATCATTCATGATGTCACGAATGCTTTCAGCTGACACAGGCTCTTCAGTTTGGGGCGTCAATGATAAAAGTTGGTCGTTTGCTGACGGGCTTGGTTCCTCAATTGAAATGTCTTGTTCATTAGGATTAAGTTCTATGGCTAGAGTTTCGGCATCATTAACCTGTGGTGTAACCAGCTGAAGTCTGGAGTCGTGCAACCTTTCTAATGAAGCTCCAAAGTTGAATAACAACCACTTATTTTCCGTCTACTTCAATAACCGCTCCCGACTTGGTTAACATATTTCTCCGCTTTGATTGGTTGATATTTCGGCGTTTTTATTGGTTAGCGGAAAATCATAATGGCTGCCTGTCATGTAAACATAAACAAACATTGCTTTCGCTTTCGCTTTTCAAGATCAAGACACAATCAATCAGTCTATTATAGTGTGTTTATTTATTATTTATACTATACTAACAACTTGAAATGGCTCATAATTTTCAAACTATCGATACTGAGTATCTGTACGCTTATTTAATCAATGTCAAGGAGAACAAGGAGAACAAGGTATGGCTATTGAAAGATTTGATTTCGATGTTTTTTCTTATTTATCTATTTACTAAAACTTTTAATATTTTGTTTCAGAAAATCAAACACGCATCCCAAAAATGATCATCCGATCAGTCCTGGATCAAAGTACAGAAGAAACAGCTGACAACGATATTATCAAAATTTCCCAATATTCAAACAACCCTTCTGTTGTAATCAATCCTTCCCAAACCCCCATCTAAGAAGAAGAAACTCCCACCCAAGAAACTCAACCAAGACATACCCAAACATATAATTGGAAACAAAAACAAACTCTTACGTTGATTGAGATATATGTCAAGCATCAAAGCAAGTTGAGCGATGTAAATTACAAGAATAAAATTGTTTGGTCAAAAATTTCCCGTGAATTGGCCAAATAACTGATGAGTAGTGGTGAAATAATTACACCAACACAGACACAATGCCACAACAAATGGAAATCACTTACTTATGGTTTTCGTAAGTTCAATGACGAACAGGCTATTTCTGGGAGTGAGAGGAAAAAAAAACCTCCCTTTTATGATGAGATGGCCGGGCGTATGGCTACAGACCTAATGTTGATCCACAGATGTTAATTGAGTCAAGCAAATAAAACACCTACAAATAAAAAAAGCAAAAAAAAAAACCCAAAAAACAAAACAGGAATTCTTGGTTCAATATTTGAGAGAGAGCAAGGCTGAGAGGGAGAGACTGAAAACATTTTACAGGAGCAGCACAGGGAAAAGATGACATTACTGGAAAGATTGGTAGTTGCTCAAGAAAAACATTTGCACGAATCGTAATAATTGTGATATTTGTTAAACCCCTTTATTAGTATTGGTCAATCTTATTAATAATAACTGGAAATGGATTGATGAATGAGGATGGTTGTTTCAAAGGAATGCACCCTAAGTTTGGCTGGTTTCGCTCTAAATTTGGCTGGCTTTGGGTGGTTTCGTATTTTAGTAATACCTGTTTTTGAGCAATCTAAACGATAACTTTTAAGGGAAAAATTAAGTATAAAATTTTATTTTGAAAAGCATTTTCTGTATATACCATTTACATTCAAGATTAAAGAGAAATAAATCTTTAGACTCCCATTCCGTGCCGACTTCTCTGTTATTTGGAAATATACATTCCCAAAAGTTCATGTAGACCAGGCGAAAATTGAGGTCGGAAGCATTGGCCCACTAAGGGGTCCTTTAGGGGGTTGAAATGTTGTCAATGGTACCCTTTGAAAATCTAATTTCAAAAGGTTTGAATATGAGAAATGTGACTGGTCCATCTGGCCCAGAGCGTAAAAAGTAGATAAGAAGAGTGAGGTCATTTGTTAAATTTGGCCCACTCGGAGCTGAGTTATGGCCATTTAAGGGGCAAAATCTGTCTATTTTCTGCTGACGTCAGCCGTTTTTGCCTAATGGATGTGATTATTTCAATAAAGAGATGTTTGAACAGTGTAGGTACTACAGCAGTCAAGTCATTCTTTTTACGATAATATTTTGTCTGCTTACTGGCTAAGGCACATCATAACCTTTTACCTATAAATACTGTAACCGTTGATTACACTTTCCCAAACACTGAGTCTAAAACTCAATATCTAACAGATTAAAACACCATACGCAAAGTCCTCAACAGATGAGATGAACTGTTTTATTACATATTGAATCATTTCCTTGCAAAAGGTGAAAAGTTTACTTTCATTGTAAATAAGTTACAGCAAAAATTAGAAAATATTTTCTAGTGCAAGTCTGGTGCTGTTCAGTACACATATATTTTTTTACCATTACAATATAACAAATTCGTTATGAGATCCATCAATTAATTTAATTCATGCAAGGCATTTAGTTATCAAAAAAATATATGTCACTTGACTTCATTAATTTTCGTACTTCATAGCCAGAATTCCAAATGAATTAAACCACCACCCAGGAGCAACACACTCATACCATAGAAGTGTGTTTACACTACAGCGAAACATACTGCAAGGCAAGAAGTGGAAGAATTTTGTAATGACTAGAACACTAATTTTTTTTATAAGCTCTGGTGGGGGTAGAGGTCTAGAATTAGTATGTTTAGAATTTTTTGGCTATTTACCCTAAAAATATGCTTATCTTTATGCTTAAATCTTATATAAGATTCCTTACAATGCTTTTATAAAGAGAACAGGATATATTAAAATCATTAAAATAAGTATTCAAGAAAACGTACAGTAACGTAGGACAGAGCACGTAATTCTTTTGTGTAATTTTTTGTTCTTTAAAATCTTTATAAGTAGCGTAGAATGTGATGTAGAATTATTAATGTGATGACACTTATTTAATACAATGATCAGTTTAATAAACGAAGTCGCTGCAGTGCTAATAACATCAGATCATTTTCAGCAGCAATTTAATGTTAAACATAATTGTTAAATGCTAAGCGATAAAATAAAAGTTAATGTTAGCAACAATTTAACGTTGATTTATGTAACGTTATTCTTTAAAATTGCATTTAAGATTTAACGTTATTTTTATCTGTTTTAAAGTTGAATAAACGTTAAATTGCATTTAATGTTAGATCAAAAATCGAAAGTACTCCAAATCGCTTACAAGGTCACATATGCCTAAAACGGCTATTAAATTTATAGCTGTTTGAAAGCCATTTTCAGCGATTATCACTGTTTTTTATGAGAAATTTAACATTTGCAGCTGGCCGCATCTCAAAAAGCAAGACTGCAACTCAAAATTTCTTTTTATAAAACCTTTCCCTAATACGAAAAACTTATCTGTTATTTGAAAATTTTTCACTCAGAGATTATCGCCGTTTTGGTAAAGTGGCCCTGACTGGTAACATATGGCTTATTCTAAATAGTTTTTGCTTGAGAGTTACTTTCAGACGGAACTGTAATATTTCCATCAAAAACATTAGCAAAATTAAATAATCAATACTTCAAAATTCTCCATACTTGTAGTTCAGTCTGGTCTTTGCATGAGATTTCACTTGTAGACGAGACTGTCTGAAATATTGTATAAACGTTAAAGGGATTCCTGCATGATTTTGAAGCCAAACATACAATACAGCTCATAAATGGCTTCCTGAATACTCTAAGAATGTGTGTGAAAATTCTTAGTTTGATTTCTTTGATGTTTGAGACCTTTTGAATTTCTACTTATTTGTGCGAGTCTATTCCTACAGCATGGGACACAAAAGGGAATGCGTGGTTACTCGCAAATTTAAATAGCTCTCACTAGTCACTCTTGCTTAAGAGTACCTTGGAATGTGTTTAAGAGTGACAGCTGGTTATGCTACACAATAGAAGAAAAAAATAATTCCTCTTTATATACTTTTTTATCAATTAAAAGAATCAAACAAATGAGAAATTTATTCTAAAACTGCAAATAAATATTGAAATAAAGATTTGTTCTCTTTTTACTTAAATAAACATTGTGTAAATAAACATTTTTCCTTTTTAAGCTTGTTATTTACAATAATTGGACAATATAATAGACATATATTTCTATATAATAGATTATCTATTAATAATAATAGACATATATTTATCTATTTTTATTTGATTCTTCAAACACTTGAATAAATATTTCTATACTATAGTAATTATGTTAATCTAATAGCATTACTCGCAGAATGCGAGTGGAAGATAAATAGTACTCGCAAAACGCAAGTAGATAACAAAGCCAAGATTAAACTCACTCCCACTTCACCCTTAGTTTTATCATATATTTTGTTGTATTAAGCGTTTAACCACTAACAATAGCACTTGTCACTTTCCAAGTGAAAATGATATTGAAATCAAAATCAATTCACTCACCACTAGAGGTGCGATACTCGGAAGCTCACTCATAAACTGTACTGTATGTTAAAGATCTCAAAAAGTTGTTTAAGAAGTCTTTTTACAGATTTTTGATATCTTTATTTGATCTGGAGATATTGAAGTTTGAAAATCGATTAATTATGCCTCCATAAATTACAAACACTGATGACATCATCAGAGTTAATTCACATTTTTAGCTTTCCTTGTGTTTTTATTTTCAAATTACAATAAAACTTTGTCTATAATGTTAACTCTAGCTATAAATGACCCCAAGATTGACCCACCTTTGTTAATGGAGAGCTGAGTTTACTCTGGGCGCAAGCTGGAGAGTTAATGCAATGTAAAATTTAATAAAAGTCCTGAATATGCTTATAATAATAAAATACTTCTTTCATTCATAGGTAGAACTTTTCTCCTTCAATTTAATCACACCTTGAATTTATACTATTATGGTTGCAACTAACATGCTACAACTTTCTTTTCTTCCTGTTATTGTTATGTTATATCGGATGGAACATCAACAATATGCATGAATCTTGAATCTTGAATATCGTTCTATTTATTGTTTCCAACAAGCACCTTATGGCATTAATTTAGTTTCTCTATAATAATGAATCCAAAAGGTGCTGGACTTGTCTTCCACTTTTTTGTATTCCTTGTTTCTTTTCTTCTTATTTTTTTAGTTAATCTTTTTTCTTTGTTTTACTTTTTCGCTTTCTTGTTCTTGCCTTTCTCTCCATTCTATGTATCTTTCTATTCACATGTTTGCCTTTTTTTTGTTTAAGTCGCTTGTTTCTTTTAGCCATTCCTTCTATCTCTATACTATCAGACTATATGTCTATCTTGATTTTTAATTTGGAGCATTCTAATTTCTGTTTCTTGTCTCTTTCTCTCCACTTTACACTTTCTATTTTCGTCTATTATTTTCAATGTCATACATATCCAGCCGTCTTCTTGTTGTTCCTACTACTTCCGTCACACACATATCTTTCAAGTATTCTTTTCTAATAAAGCTTTCTTTGTCGCCTCCAGCCTCTCTGATGTCTAAAGAATCCAATAATATGCACACGACACGGAGCTCACCTACCATTTTGATTCGAATTTCGTGTATTTTTACACGAGAATACACAACAATAAAAACGCGCGAAGAGCATCATTTGCACGTGAAGTAATACCTAAAGTAATGGAGAAGTGAATGCAGTGCAGATATGCTGAGGCTCTGCATCTCTGCCTGAGTGGTCGACCTGGCTGATTGTGGAAGAAGCAGAACAACACAGCGTATATAAAGATACAAGTCACAGGAAAAAATATCAGAAGGTATAATAAATAGAAAATAGCGAAAAGAGAGACAGAAGTGAAGGTACAAACCAGAGTAGAGAGAGAAATATATGTTTTTTAGGTGTTAATTTTACCCAGGCTGTGGCGAGCAGAAGCTCTAAGGGCAGGATTGAGCTGATGTGGGCCTGCAATGTGAAGTGTATATCCCATATTTCAAGGCAACGGTCCCGTAATTGCATGGCTGATTTATGTTGTAGGTTCCTCATCACCGAACGCAACCGCTGCGCTATTACCCTACCTAGGAATAACAACCGTTGCTTTTGATATTTGCACCAACGCAATGGTCTATACTTAGAGTAACAGCAACTGAGTGTGGGATTCAAACCCTTTAATTTAACTCAGTCTAATTTATTTTAATTCAAACTTTCAAACTGTTGGCAATAATGCATTTGGAAAGCGGAAATACTAGTTTTAAATGTCCATTCAAATTTGGGGCCGTTCGTTTCCTAAGGTTACTGTACCAATGGTATTTATCATTCTGGTCCTTGGATTGATTACAATACAGATGTGATTTTCAATCTGGTCCTTACATTTAGAATTACAATCTTAAAAAAAAATTAAAAAAATTCACATTATTTTGATAAAATAAATTTAGCTTAGAAAATATAACATATGGCCATAGCAAAATGTAGGTGGCTGCAAATTTGAAATATGCAGTTGAGCATTTCAAGAAAACAGCAAAAATAGAAGATAGTGAACAAACACATCAAATAAGCAGTCGGCTAATTCAAATAGGCCATTGCGCAGTTGAGATAAACAGTAAAGCAATTGAAATTAGCAGCCAAAAGTATCAAATCATTTGAAATAGTTGGCCATATATTTAAAACAATCGACCACTTATTTGATACATTTGGCTGTTTGTTTGTAAAATTCAGGCAGTTTACTCTGGGCGCTTTATTGTTATTGTAAATATTATCGTGGCTTGGATCACGTTTTTTACGTTTTGTGACGTTTGAGAGATCCTTCTCTCATCATCGGGCAAAGTGGAATGATTTTAAACCACTATAATATACTCATTCAAAGATTAGACAGTCACTATTTTGACCAATCATGTTTGGTCTTTTGATTGCTGCAATTAATTATAATTACTGTAGTTGGTCAATGGTATGATTTATTCTCAGTACTATTTTTCATAATTGGTCTAGGTGTTAACGCATGATTTATTTTCAGAAAAACTAATCCGGACGTGTAAGTGACTGTTTTCCCCGTACCAGAAATTTCATGTCCGTTTCGAAATGTTTGGTATCCATATATCCATGTTTTTGATAGAGTGAATGGTCTCTTTGATTTTTCTAACATAAATGTTCTTTTCCCTATCAACTATCTGGCTGTTTTCGCAATTCATTCTGTCCAATAATGGTCAGCTATTTCATTTTATCTGTATCACCATTCCAAACTGCTCTTTTATGCTCACTTGACTCACTTTCATAATAATATTTACAATATGAATGTTACTGTTACTTCAAATATATTCACCCTTTATTTCAATTAAAAAAGGGCCGCACAAATTGTTGGCCACTAAAATATAGGTTAGGCCGATTAATTGAAATGTCTGGCTGCTTATTTGAAACATCAGGATGCTTATTTGAAATGTCCGGCCACATACTTAAAATGTTCGGACATATGTTTTAATTATCAGCCACTTGTTTTCCTTCAGATTTAGTCATCTTTTTGTTATTGGCATCAGCAAAAATGTGATTTTGAATTGAAGACCGCAATGGAAAATCACATCTCTACTCAAGCGCGTACCCAGAGGTACAGCAAAAATACAGGAGGAGTGTAAAAAGTAATGAAAAAGTCATTATCTTTTGTCATCAAGTAATAGATAATGGCAATTAAATTACTTTTAGCTCTCCTCCTGTAATTTTGCCTTACTTCTGGGTATGCGCTTGCTACTAAATATAACTAAGTGGCCCCTGGTGGAAACAACTTCAGCACTTAGTGGTCTGGGTTTATCCTAGTCTACCAAATAACTATTTCTACCATAACAATAGTATCACCAAAACAACTTGGAAAAAGAGCCAATTACGTCGCTTTGTTACGCGCACTATAAACCAATCAGCGTATCTTTTTTTAACAATCGAAGTTTAATGTTTATAGTTTCCAGA
>JAUBWS010061300.1:0-15482 GCA_032270445.1 Darlingtonia californica | reverse complement strand
GCGAAATTAAATCCTCGCGAAAATGACGAGAATGGCCTGATCCATGAAATTTTTTAATGATTCTTAAAATCCTAGACATTTTTATTGAACGTCATATAATCCAAAGCAAACCCTTCGTGAAATATAATAAATACCAAAGAAAGTAACATGCTATGTTATGATGTTATCCTAAAAAGAACGTCCTACGAAACTACTTACAACCATTTGCGTGCAGATTCTTTTTTAAGTCAACTTTTCGTTTTTTGCATTTACCTGATATAATATGCCCATCCTTTGGCGATGTTGGCATTTTCACCGAAGTTGTCATCGCACATTATATTTCCGATTATATGGTGTTTTCCTCCCCTATAAGCTACGTAGTTGTACAGTTTATACTCTTCTGTCTTGTAGTGAGTGGCGTGTCCCCATACACCATTTGCCCAATACTTGCATTCTTGCGTCAACCTTGAATTATCACCCTCCAATCTGTAGAATGAATTGCACCCTGCTGGCTGTGTAGTTTTGGTCACATCACTGAAGTATTCCAAAACGGCAAAACCAAGTTGATCTTTTGTTGTTGCAAGATGGATTGTTGTCCCACTTTTGCAGAAAATTCGTAGCTGAGTCGCACCTGTCAGTCTAACCAGCTGTTTGACAGTGCTGGCTGATAGCGCTACGTCTGCCTTTGATTTCAAAAGCTGCAAATCTTCAACATTGCTAGTCAAGAACGAAAAACGGGAACTGACAATCAAGTTGTTAGTTTTGATATTTGCGTAGTTAGAATTGAGACCGAATCCAGCAATTTTTGTCCATCCA
The DNA here is from genome assembly GCA_032270445.1 of Darlingtonia californica. Taxonomy (NCBI): domain Eukaryota; kingdom Viridiplantae; phylum Streptophyta; class Magnoliopsida; order Ericales; family Sarraceniaceae; genus Darlingtonia; species Darlingtonia californica. Next base: position 14,687 of record JAUBWS010061300.1, on the reverse strand, counting down.
CCTAAAAAAGGCAAAGTTTCCCTTCATTATATCGCCAGTCTATGGAAAAAGGGCGACTTATATATAAATCCACTCCTCCACAAGCCCCCTCTTCCCATAGACCGTCACATATTGACGTTGGTTTTTCCGAAACTGATGGTTGATCACTTTGCGTTAAGTACTCTCACAGCGTTAATGATAATAATTTGACAAAAGTCCTCTCAGAATGATTATGATCGTTATATTATGTCATAAACGAAAATAACAACCTTCAATTTTCATGGTATTGAAATCGCAGCTTCTCTTGTTTGCCAAACATTGAATACCTTATCGGCGCTTTTTACGCCGGCCCTAAATGGCGATAATATTATGACACAGGGGGTTAAAAGGACCGGTGTAAAAAGGGCCGATAAGGTAATCACTTTCAATGAAAATTCCGATCGGTAAGTTCACTATTCATGTATTCTTTAGATGTTGTTCAAACTGGTTGTTATTGTATTGTCATAATTGATGATAAATACCCGATTTATCTTTGAATTTTAGATGAAGATTTGGTCAAATTCTAACTTATAACTCAAGAGAATATACAGGGGCGGATAGAGACTATGTGAAAGTTGTGATTTCACACAGTTAAATAGTCCAAAATTACCAAAATCGGGAAAGTTTTATAGACGTTTCGGGAAGAATCAGAGAAATTTAATCAGAAAATCGGAAAAGTTCGGGATTTTCACATGGTGGTTTGAAGAGTCTGTATCCTCCCCTGTTATATATAAATTTATTACCTCCATCAACATCCATACCACAAAATGTTTCAAACACTCGTCCACCATCTGGATATTTCAACCAATAATATCCTGATGGTTTGTTTGAACCGATAAGTTCTTTACAGCTTTTCAAAGGGTTTTGTTGAGTTCCTTGAAAAGGAAAAGGTTATTTTAGATCAAGAAAGGAATAGAATTTCTTGCAAACATTTTGTCATTTTTGGCAGTCATTTCAAGTCTTTTTTCAAAATCTTTTAAAGCGCTGATTTTCTGTAGGTGTTTCCCGGAAGGCAGGACTCTCATAGTAGCAATCAAAAGAATTGAAGAGGTTCTGACCTGGCTTAATAACTGAGATTATTATGTTTATCTATAAGTGCCATATCCTTAATTGACTACGAAAGGTTTACCTTTCTGGACCACCAGGTTGGCAGTTGGGACCTGGCCCATCCACAAGGAAGCGGTCCCACTCATGTTCAGAATGACCAATTGCTTTAAAATGTGGATATGAGGATGTGGGTTAAAGCGAGAAGAATTATTGTACCTGGTTCGTAGTCAGCTTGTATGAGCTAAATGAGAAAAAATGTTATTGTGTAAACTTCTGCGGTATGGGGTCATTCAAATGAGACACATGGAGGTCAAAATAAACACAAGGTAAATTCATTACTTGGATTATTTTTTCAATTAACGAAACCTCACCTCGTAATGTTCCCAATCCTGGTGTGAAGTAAATGTGATACCATCATCCTTTGATTTCCAAGCATGCAATTTACAAAGTTTTCTCAGTTTATTGAAACTGTGCGATTTACAAGAAGATTTCAAGCAACATCGATGTGAACATTGAAGAGCTGAATAAACAGTTATTTCGTTGATGACCTTGGACAAATAACCATTACCAATACGAATGAAATTGTTGGAAGATGAAACTTCATTTGTCTTGATAAACAGCAAGAAGGATAGCCATATCATGCTCAATTTGAGTGGTCTTCTACACGTTTTCATTTTTTTCAGGAAAGATTCGCTTCCTTGTCCACATGAACGAAAAAATGAAATCCGTTATATAAGTACTTTATTGGGATTAAATTTTGCAGATGAGTTTAGCCGCAAATTTTAGATACTTTTGAAAATTTGATTTTTTGAGCTAGTCCGTTAATCTCATTTTACGTGGGGATTTAATTTCGCGGTTTCCTATTGCTTTTATTTGTGTTTATCTTCATTTTCTTTCACGGTGGATAAAATTTCGCGTAGATTTAATTGCAAGGATTTTTTATTTCTAATTTCCCGTGAAAACCACAAGGAGTTATTTAGTTGCAGAGCTTTTAATTTGATGAAATTGAAGAGAATAGTAATCTTAATCTTAAAACTATTGAATAAGAACGATGTACAGTAGGAAAAGTCCATTTTTAAGTAAGATTCCCTCCCCTTTTTACAAGTTTCATGGTCGTTTTTTCAAAATATTTCTTGGGTGAGGCTATGTTTTTTACAAATTTCGTGAACCACTTGTTTCCAATCTTAATCCCAGTAAAGTACATTACAAAACTTTTCACGTGAATTTTTGTCTTTCTACAGGGTGTATCAAAAAAAAGTATACTGAAAAAGTAAAATTGTTTTTGTAAAATATCCTTCATTCAAAATCTTTCAAAAGTTTTGGCACCATTTAACTGGAAGATATCACAAATCACAATCACAAAAAGTTTTTTTCAAACAGAGGAAGTGAAGTGAACTGAAGTTATTAGTAGTATGAAGAAATAATTCTGTTAGAAAAATCCCAAGAAGCGATGCACCGACTAACAGGACTCTTTGAAAAAATGTATAAATTTACTTAAACCAAAACTACCAAAACTGGATGCTTTCATGGAAATGTGGAGTAGAATATTGCATGTTGTACGAAATGTTGGACTCGTTTGAACATTTTCAAAATTTCGAAAATTTCGAAAAAGAAGGAAAAAAAGAAAAATATCGTGTTGAAACATTTCTCTGTCTCTGTCTAAATATCATGTTGTATGAAACTGCTAAAATCTATGTTGGATGAAAACACCCAAACGAAAAATTCGATTTCATCCAACATTGATTTTTCATCCAACATCCAACAACATTGTGTTGAATGAAAATGTTGGACTCGTGTGCGTAAAAAAACGTAAAAACGTAAAAAAATGTTCATAAAAAACTTGGAAATTATGCCTAGCTGCTTAATGAAGTGTTGAGTTATCGTTTGTGACTGCTCTACTTTTAAATCTATCTCTGTTTGTTTTTTTTAATCTCACCTTTATGACTTTAATAAAGATTTGGGAATTAACAAATCAGTATTTAATTATAATTTATTCTACTGTTTAAAGAGGAGATGTGTAGATGAATTTTAATGCTACCAAAACAAAAAAATTTAACCTTTTGGTTATTATTTAAAACAATTTTACTTTTTCAATTTCTTGATACACAATGTGGTTTTTATTTGTTTTTAAACGATGTTACCATTGTTGAAACATTGAGATGTTCAATTTGTCGGAAATTTACTCCTGGGAAAAAGTTCATAATAGTTTTATGAAAACTTGCGAAATCAAATTCCTTGAAATACCAAGTTTTCTTTCTCAGATTCAATTCATAGGGCAGCTTTTATCTAAATTTGGCTAAATCAAGTGTGTTCATTGCATTCATTGGTTTTTTCCTAACAGAGAAATTTCTTCCCTCGTAAGCCTCTCGTAAAAATGTCATTAGCGAATAGCATAGAAAACTTTTAGTTTATCCTTTGTTTTGAGATGCGGTACTTTTGATAAATTCTCATGACATTTTCTACAATAGACTACATTTTTTGGGACACCATGTAGTACGTCAGTGGTGACGTACAAAAAACTGAAAATATTTGAAGATGACCATCTTGCACCCCCCTTTGGAAGTGATTATGTATATATACTTCAAATTTAAAATCTGACCAATTCAGTAGATAAAGCGCAAACATTAGTTTAGAAAAATCCCTTACTATTTCCAGCTAAAAGATTTATCTCCACTTACCTGAAAGATTTTCCAAAAATATTTAAGTGTCTTCTATGACATGAATTTTTTGCGACTGATCGCCTACTTTTGATTTCCAATTGATAAAGGTTATACTTATAGTTGACGTACAGTTATTCAAGTGTCAAATATGACGTCAATGTTTTTCGTTTTTTGCGATCGATCGCCCGCTGTTGTTCCAAAGATTAACGATGCAACTTATAGATGACGTACAGGTATTCAAGTGTTTCATACTGTATTGTCGATTGTCGATTTCGCTGTCGATTTTCAATAGATAAAAAGTATAGTTGACGTACAGTTATTCAAGTGTCTCGTGTCATATAAGTTTTTTTCGTTTTTTTGCGACTGATCGCCCGCTGTCGCTTTCCAATAAATAAAAAGTATAGTTGACGTACAGTTATTTAAGTGTCTCGTATCGTATAAGTTTTTTTCGTTTTTTTTTGCGACTGATCGCCCGCTGTTGCATTCCAATAGATAAAAACTTATAGTTGACGTACATTTTGTTATTCTATTAATTTATAATTCCTTACTCACACTTCCAAAATCTTAACTGTCATAAACACAATTTTGTCGATATTAGAAACCAAACACTTCTATAAGGTCTGCAGTGAAATTAACAATACTATCGCATTAATTATTTAGTTAGATTTCACTTGTCATCCATCATCCAAGGCCCAATTTAATCTACCTTTGATTGAAAGAATATTGATTTCAAATCCAACAGCGTGAGACACGAATGGATGACGGAAAACATTCGATCAGAATTTATTCACGTAAATTGAGAATTGCGTAAGACACGAATGGATGACGCAAAACTCAAAATTTATTCATGTAAATTGAGAATTGCCTGGCAAGTAAAGAATTCAGCTGTCTAAATTTTGAAATTCATGGTCTCTAAAAATAGTAGAATAGTTTACTAGTCTTTATCTTTCTTAATCGAACTCGGATTTTTTCCTAACAAGAGAGCACCGTAGAAAAATAAATAGTGGAAGAGGACCCATACGTGAAAAAAATGTTTTTCTTTTCCGTACATAAAATTCCATGCTAGACTGATTCCTGTCTAAAAACTACGAAAACAGACTAGCAAGCTGATCGCTTAAAATTGTTGTGACGGCAAACAATCAAATCTCATAGATATGCTACAAACTATGTAAGATGCAAAATGTAGAAAACAAGTAAACATATCCTAGGTGCTGTTCGTTTCTCTTTCCCCTAGGACCTGCTCTGAGCTTCTTGGCTCTTAGTCTGTCCGATGAACCGTTCCGGGCTTTTTTGCCCTACTCTTGGTCTATCGGCTAACGTCCAAAACCGAGTAAGTTAGGAGTCTGGAAACTATAGACATTAAACTTCGATTGTTAAAAATAGATACGCTGATTGGCTAATAGTGCGCGTAGCAAAGCGACGTTATTGGCTCTTTCTCCATGTTGTTTTGGTGATACTATTGTTACGGTAGAAATTAGTCTGATCGCAGACCTCACCACACGCAAAGCTAAGTGTGCACTAACACTTAGCTTTGCGTGTGGTGAGGTCTGCAATCAGACTAGGTAGAAATAGTTACTACGCATGCTCCTTATTTTGCGATTTTAACTTACTCGGTTTTGGACGTTAGCCTATAGACCAGGAGTAGGGCAAAATGCCCGGAGCGGTATATTTGATAGACTACTTGGCTCTGCACTCGGAGAAACTGAGAAAAATAATCATAGTTATCGTGGAAAGTATAATCAAAAGAAATAGCCAATAATTTTACTTTTCTTCTCATTATAAGCCAATCAGCGTAAATACCCAATAACAATAGAGGTTTTTCTAGTCTTCCAAATTCATGATATTCATCGCAAGTTCGGCACATCATACTATATACATATTAGGTATGGGAATATGGGTTAGTTTTATAGATCATTATCGATACTCGATATATCATTATCGATACTCTTTTTCGAAGATATAAATCATAAATACCGCACTAGAAACTCTAAAAACTTTTGACATCAAAACGATTTGCAATCCGTTGTTATAAAGGTCCTTCCTTACCTTTGGAATAATCATAGCCATTATAAAAAATCCCGGTTGAGAAGCCTATTGTTTCAATCTATTGTCACCATTATAAGCTTGAGGTCAAAAAATTGGTTTGTTTTGCTCATTTTTTGATCACATGTGTTAAAATTGACAAATCGCAAAGGGATAATGTTGAAAACGTGATCAAAAAGTGAGCAAAACAAAAAACGTCTATTGTTAAATTCAAAGAAAAATGTGACAATAAAGCTCGAACAATAGGCTTCTCAACCGGGATTTTTTATAATTACTATGGAATCATGTTCTAAGTGATGAACTAAAGAAACAAATAACTCTTAAGTAATTTAAAAGATCGTTGAAACAATTTCTAATAAATTTGGATATGAACAATAAATCATATTTCTGATCTGGAAAAACTATATAGCTTTTATGTATGTATTTTGATCTTTTTTAACTTTTTGTTATGTAACCAAACCGTGTATTGGCTGTATATCTTGTAAATAGTATATAAATAATATCCTAATTTTTTTCTCTTTAAGGAGCTTGGTGATAAGACATATTTTGTCTTCTGCTTGCTCCTGCAATTTATCTTTACTACGAAATCCTATGCAATTTTGTAAAAACATACTAGGCGAAATATATATAGTTTATTTCCATATTCTCATAACTAGCGGCAAGATATTTTAAATTAAATACTAAAAAATTAAGGCGAAAAAGTGTTTTGGACAGAAACAATGTCCCAAAAAATTAACGTCCAAAATTTATTGTAGTCCGAAATCTTTAATGCCCGAAATTGCTTTAAATGAAAAAAAATCAAAAACATTTTTCCAAATGCATCATTCATAAACAACTTTAGCCGTCACAACCCTCGTATATCACTGCCACTATCAACAAGTTGACAAAAATTCAAGTCAATTCAGTATATCCGCATCAATAATGGAAAAAAATTGACAGGATTGCCATTCCCGAAGAAAGCACTCTATAACACTTGTAATGTTTTGGTGAGAATTCTGCATTTGTAGGTCTTAAACCAACTATTGCGTGTCCTATGCAGTTTGATTTTCTTGTCTTTTTTCTTGTTTGAAGAACTTTTTATCTGTGACAAAAACGTCCGAAATTCGTCCGAAAATTAGGTTATAAAACGTCCGAAAATTGTTTGTCCGAAGCTACCTTTTCCAAAACTATTTGGTCAAAAACTTTTTGCACTTAATGTAAACTAGTAGAAAAATATGATGTGTCGTACTTGCAATGGATATCATTAATTCACTAGTTCGAATCCGGTATCGGTACACCCAATGTAAAGCAAAAAATCTCAGAGCCAGTCTATCAGGCAGACTGGAGAAGCACGCAAAAAAATTGCGTATGAGAATTTTTGATATTCTCATAATTTCTTTCGTATTTTTATCATTTTCTTGTGATTTATGATTTTTTGTGATGTTTTGGTCAAAGTTTTGTGATTTTTGATTTTTTTGTGATTTTTTTTCAAAGTGTACGAAATTTTTTTGATTACTTTACCGCTCGACGCGGACTAGCTATCCACAGAATAGACTTTTTACAGATTTAGGAAGTGGTGAAAATGTCATTAGCCTTCATCCACTTTAAAATTAAAAGTTAAAAATTTAAAGTTTAAAATATCATCAGAATTCATCAAAAATACCGCTAATTAAAACAAAGTGAAAGTGAAGTTTCTATACCATCGGTAATTGTTTTTCCTTGCGGTGGCTAAATTTTTTGTACATCCTGTAGTCTTGAGTGATGAACAAGTTATGTTCTCGCCATTACGAAAGCGCAGACCCTTAATAAGGATGGTATTTACACACAACATATATAAAAGTTAGTTTGTAAATACAAACTAATTGAGTGATCAAAAACTTTTGTCTCTATTTCAAATACCACCACTGCGAAAACAATTGCATAAATGTATTAGCCTTAGTATGGCTGGGCTTTTAAGGTCTCCCAGAAATGATGACGTTATTATTTTAAATTGACAATATTACAAAGTAAGGGTGAACAATATTAGTTGCTTTTAAATATCTTTTATCAGTCATTGTCTTTCCTTTTATTCTGTTGCATAAATGTTTGATAAAATTATATATGATAAAGTATATCTTTGAAAAATATTGACAACACTGCATTCTATATATAATGACAGTTGATAAACAGGGAAGCATATATTTGCAGCCAAAAGGTAAAGTTTTAGGAAGTAAAAAAGTGAATCAATGTTAGAAATTAGAAATCTCGAATTCGTGAAAATTAATACACGCGAAATGCACTGTTTTTTTGACGAAAATTAGCACGCTTAAGGTAGATCGCGGGCACAATCCAGGAGTAGAATTGAATGCCATTAAAACGTCATTATTTATCTTTTCAATGCAATAGAAGTTTTACTTGTGCGACCTTATCTAGATACGCCACTGAATCTACTATTCAGGTGTTTAATTTCCAACCGAATCGCTAAAGCTCTACAGGCTGCATGGAAAAAATAAAAATATCATTGTTGCCAAAATTCGGCTACTAACGTAAAAAACAATTGCTGCCTTATCTTATGAAATTGTTTCGTGATAAATGTGCTTATGGGCACTAGTTTGTAACTTTTACAAATTTCTGGGTTTGCACAACACACAAAATTTATCCAACACAGTGTAAATAGAACCTTATAAAGCTAGAGGAAAAAAACTCGATATACAAACGCTTACGAAAAAGTTTTTTGCTCCACAACAAATCATTAATAGACTTGAATTCTTTAATGAAATAAGAAGAAATACAATACAGACCACATTTCTGCCATACGGGAGGTGATCCAATTTCGCAGATTCGCAGAATAAGTGCAAAAATTGTGAAAAACAGGATTCAAAATTCAAAATCATCTCACTATAAGTCAAATATTTTGGTTTTGTCTGATAGACATACCATCCCGCTCGGCAAGAGTCCATTACATATATCAAAAGAAAGACGACAACTTAAACTATCGTGGTCATAGAGCGATTTTGTTTTAATTGCGTTATCTTTATATTCACTTAAAAACTTAAAACCGTAACTATACTTGACTTTGTCATTTTTTCGAAGTCATATTAAGAATAGGACAGTAAATATATTGTCAATTCAAATTGGTATCAAACGGTGAATTATTTTCCGTTTTTCAAGTCAATAAAATTTGACTTTTAACAGCGTGCACGGATATAGAATTTGTCAAAAACCCTTAAGTGCGTTGAGTGATTTTTGCTAATATAGCTCGTTAAAATAAAAACAAACGGCAACTATTACATCGCAGGAAAAAAGCCGTTATATTCCTGTGCCTTTACAGCGTAAGCGTGCTGGGAGCGAAATAACCAATCTGAATTTCAGGTCAACTAAAGATGGTGATTTGTAATTATTCAGTGTGAAATGAGCTTCACTAGAAGTCAGAGTTAGCATTACATTATAAATTACATTACATTATTATCTACAGTCACTTGAAATGTTTTGTAAATTGAATGTTACGACACTTTAAAACATCATAGACTGTGACCTAAACTGAGCATCTAATCAAATTATTGACTACCATTTGTATGTAGATTGTCAAAGTTTCATCTGTTCCAGTTATCTGATGTAATATTTCCAGTTTTTGGCGATGTTAGCATTTTGACCGATGAGGTCATCGCATAGTAAATTTCCGATAATATGGTATTTTTGTGGCTTATAAGCTATGTAGTTGTACACTTTATACTCTTCTGTCTTGAAGTGAGTGCTGTGCCCCCATATACCATTATATCCCCACGACCCGCACTCTTGCAACAGCCTCGAATTATCACCTGCAATTCTGTAGAATGAATTGCACGCTGCTGGCTGTGTAGTTTTGGTCACATCATCGAAGTATTCCAAAACGGAAAGACCAAGTTGATCTTTGGTGGTTGCAAAATGGACTGTTGTCCCACTGTTGCAGAACACTCGTAACTGGGTCGCAACTGTCAGTTTAACCAGCTGTTTGACAGTGCTGGCAGATATCGCTACGTCTGCATTTGATTTCAAAAGCTGCAAATCTTCCATACTGCTAGTCAAGAACGAAAAACGTGTACTCGCAAAAGAATTGCTACTATCAATGTTTACGAAGTTTGAATGGAGACCGAATCCAGCAATTTGTGTCCATCCACCTAAATGAAATAAAAGGGTCTGTCATTGTAAATACAGTTTTTGTACATCCGGGAGCACGGCCATCGGTGAATATAGGGGTGGCCGCAAATGTCTTTATTTTGAAAATATGCTACGTAATTAAAGCAAAAACTTCATCCGGGAAAAATTCAGTAAACTTCTGATATTTACCGGCCTTTTCTGCCCAAATTTATACTAGCCAAAATTTTAGTTCTTAATATAAGTACTTTGCTCAATAGATTTGTAAACAAGACTACGCCCCTTCCCCGTTCCCACCCCCACTGTACCCTAAAAATAAAAATTCGCGCAAAGTTGCCTTTATAGACTTTTAAATTTGCTTTACTGTTACTGCATCATATTTTTTTACCACACGATTGATCCAATGCGAAAATGAAAAGGAAATATGAAAACTATTGAGTTATAAGGTAATCAATTTTCTTATTTTCTTTAAGCCCAGAAAGAAAAAATAATAATCTTTTTAAACCTGATTATCATTTTTCGTTTCGTTTTGGCTATGCCAAGTAAGAAAAAATAGCCAGAAATTAATATCAGTCATTTGAATACTTTAAGCAGATCTTGTTGAGAAGAAAGTTTAGTTTCGTGAGTCTTAATTTGCGCGCATAGCCTTTTCCGAAAAACTAACACGAGCGAAAAGTATTACGAATACAACCTCGTTCCCAGGGCCTCTTCACTTCGTTTTTTTATATCGCTTGCGCTGCTCGCTCGGAAGTGAAGAGGCCCTGGGAACAAAGTCGGTACGAATATGATATGTAAGATCAAATGAACATGACAAGGACGTCTTCAATTTATTACCTCCATCAACATCCATATCACAGTATGTTTCAAACACTCTTCCACCATCTGTATATTTTAACCAGTAGAATCCTGATGGTTTGTTTGTACCGATAAGTTCTTTACAACTCTTCAAAGGGTTTTGTTGAGTTCCTTGAAAAGAAAGAGGTTGGTTTAGATCAAGAAAGAACGTAAGAAACTATTTGCAATTTTCATTTCCAATTCTTCGTCACGCAGTTTTTTTGTTTCAAGTCTTTCACCCCGAGATACTTTGTCCCTGTATTCAGATTAAGTATATTCAGATTTACAACAACACTGAACTTTAAATATTGCCATTCTGCATTGTTCCAGTTTTCTATAGAAACGCTTCTTATAAGTGTTTGTTTAAGCAAGCAAAATATTGTCTCTATTTCTCGTTCTTCCAAACACTTATAACAAACGTTTCTATAGAAAACTCGAAAATGCGGAATAGGACCTTTCTCATACTCATTGGTATGTTTTATATGTTTTGATGATGAAAATAAAGTTTCTTTTTGACTCTTTATATAATAGGGTAATAAAGTGAGGTATGAGTTAACGATCTTTTACACAAAACGTCTGTCTTAAACACCGTTAACAAATTAATGGATCTTTGGCTTCATTTAAAGCGTTCAGTTTAAGTGGAATTTGCCAATCACTGATAATTCCCTACACAGGGTGTCCAAATAAAATCCATCAAAGTCCAGTTCAAAATGGTTTATGCGATCTTTATATCATTAGAAAGAGCGTTTTCTCCCTTTTCCAAAAATATAATTTTTATGTTGAAACGTAAAATAAAAATTAGATATACCGAAGTATTATGGAACTTGCTCGCTAATACGATAAATGTCAATAAAATATATATTTCACTAGACTTTATACGGCGTTCGCAGCGGTTGATATCCAGATTGAGCCTGTCGTGATCAAAATAATTGCGATTTTTGTATCAGCAGGTAAGGACTTCTCCAGCACTTTCCGAAATAATAAAATTTCTTCCGAAAGTTGTCGAAGAAAAACTTTTGGTTTCAGATCATTATTTCATTAAAGTTATCTAAAGAATCAAAAAGGCTCCTGACATGTGTAAGTGTTTTTGGTGATTATGTCGAACCATAAAGTACCTCGACGGAGGACAGAAACTTTTATAGTCCTAGCCCCTAGTTAAACAACTGAAACTTTGTGACTTATCCAACAAGAAGTGGCCCAATAATCAAATAATCGCACAGCGTGAAAAACGTCCGAATACGAGTCCCGTATATTACCGTACATAGACTAATCCCTTCCATTTATGGCAGAAATTAGTCCATATATGGTAATATACGGAACTGTTTTCGGTAGAATTTCACGCTGTTTCAATGTCCAAAAATGATCAATTTCTTTAAAAAGGCAAATGATGATATGGGTTCAGACGAAATGAATTATGTTACCTGGTTCGTAGTCAGCTTGCACGAGCTAAAATATAAAACTTAAAAATCTGGTAATCTTGTTGTTTTGATATCCACAGAGATGTCGGAAACGGCAACGCAGTATACTGGCTCATCCAAAAAATGGCAATAGTTCTTAATGTGAGGTGTGGATCCCCTATAATTGTTTGGTAAATTGAGTAAGGTACCTCCAAGTCTTTAATGCCTATAACTCCTGAATATCGGCCTCGTATTCAACTAGTACTTTCTTTTGATACTAAACCTAACCAGTTTGCTTCATGCTAGTGTCCAGAAATTTGATTTGAAAGTTTAAAGGGTGTTGAAAACGTTTTCTGAAAATTTTGAGCCTTTTTAAAAAGATGTCTACGCTTCATCGTGGTGATCTATTACTTTCATCATTATTTTCCATAGTAAACGAAACCTCACTTCGTCATATTCCCAATCCTTACGTGGAGTAAATGTGATCCCATCATCCTTTGATTTCCCACAAATGGGGGCTCGGTATGTGGTCATTCAAATGAGACACAAGGAGGTCAGAATAAACACAAGGTAAATTCACTACTCGGATTATTTTTTCAATTAACGAAACCTTTACCTCGTAATGTTCCCAATCCTGATGTGAAGTGAATATCATACCATTATCCTTTGATTTCCCAGCATGCAATTTACAAAGTTTTCTCAGTTTATTGAAACTGTGCGATTTACAAGATTTCAAGCAACATCGATGTGAACATTGAAGAGCTGAATAAGCAGTTATTTCGTTGATGACTTTGGAAAAATAACCATTACCAATACGAATGAGATTGTTGGAAGATGAAACTTCAATTGTCTTGATCACCAACAAGAAGGTTAGCCATATCATGCTCAATTTGATTGGTCTTTTATACGTTTTCATTTTCAGAAAAGATCCTTACCTTCTGGTCGACAGGAAGGAAAACCTAAAAGATGAATCCCTAAAATCTATACTTTCTTGGGATAAAGTTTCATAGTAATTGAAATTCGCGGATGGTTTGTTTAAATTATTTTCAAAGGATTTAATTTTGAAGAGCCCAAACTTTACGAAATCCGCGAAATTTGATCCTAACAAAGTTAGTCCAGCCTATACTAGACCCGCCGTTACGTCGATCGGAAAAATAAATTTTCCTGCCGTACGGTGGAATGACTGGAAAAAAATTCTTTCAGTTCAAGTTAGTTCCAATAAAATACTTCTTTCGCGGACGCTGCGTTCAAAATTTTTTTGTGTCGACTTTCTTACGCTTTCCTTTTTTGTTTTAGGGTTTTCCATAAAGATTTCAACAAATTTTTGCTTGAATGCCGAACTTTAAGTCAAAAATACGAGTTTGAGATTTTAAAAACGTAATTGTCTGAGAATTGTTTTCTTGAAATATTGGAATGCTTGTTCGCTAATAGTTTTACTCATAAAGGGAGTATTACATATAGGGTTAATTACATTTCTAGGACCAAAATATCTAGCAAAATATTTCAAATCAGTCCGAGGAAATATAACCTTGGAAATGAAAAACCAATGGGAAAGAGATCATTGCTGTGAAAGCTGTATGCATTATAAAGAGATTTTACTTGCGAAAGCTATTCCCCTATTGGTTTTCTGCTCTCTATCGTTGAGTACAGAAATAAACACAATATCTTAAATTTTTCCTTTTCATTACTTTTGGTTGCTTTCATGACATCAAAGCTCTTACTTACAAAGAAAGCCGATTTCTAAAGAGTTTTATTACTCTGCCTTGTTATTTTAATGTGAGAAATTTTGTTTCGTTTCCTAATCTTATACGTTTTTTGGAAAAACTAAGGCTCCTAAAAAATCCAAGTGATGGAACATGGTCATTTTGCAGTCATCTGAAATTTACAATCTATCAGCGGATCCCCCTTCCGAAGTGATATTCCGTTTCACATTAAGATATCTGACTGATCTGGTAGATAGCGGAAAAAAGCTTTAAATTAACTATTTTTCCCGACCAAACTTTCCTGTTTCTATTTTCCCCGACCATTACTTTTCCTTTTATCTTTATAACCGACTTAGAATTTTGACAATCTTTTAAGAATTTCATTTTTATGAGTTTTACAGCATTTATGGCATTGAAACTACTACCACTTACACGAAAAATACATACCGAGGTAGAATTTGAAGTGCATTATTGTTGATTTTTATTACAAATCAAAATAGATAATGAAAAGTATAATCAAAAAATCTATTGTTAGGTATTCATGGCAGTATCAAATTTGAAATTTAGTCAGGGGAAAGTGACTTTGTTTTGAAGAGTGACTAAATTTTTCTCAAAGCAAATTTTAACCGTTAACGTTTTTTCTGACAAGATAAGAACAATCCTGCAAACTTTTTGTGTAAACCAAAAGATTTTCGTGCTTACCTTAACCAGCACCAAAAAGCATTGTATGTCTCTTCTATGGTGGGAAATTTAGTCTTTTTTGCGAGTGATCGATCGCCAACTGTTTATTTCCAATGGAAAATGATTATGTTTGTCATTGGTCAGCGCGAGCGTAAGCGTAGCTACTGATCTTTCATCTCCTCGCATGTGATATATGGTGTGGGTAATGAACA
>JAUBWS010061299.1:18152-29865 GCA_032270445.1 Darlingtonia californica | reverse complement strand
CAGTGCATATATTGAATGAAAAGATAATGTGCATAATCAACATAAAATGAAAAACATTAGAATCCGCTAGTGGTTTGCCTCCTATGTATAGTTATGAACAATATTTTTGAATCATCTAAAATTACTCAGTTCTGTAAAGATATATATCGGAAAATTTACAGATTACAGATTTAGTCATCGTTATTTTTGGCACAGCAAGAATTGGTGCGGATTTATCTTGGGGAATGCCGAAGATTAGCCGATCATTAACACATATTTTTCCCTACAAAATTTAGCCATTTTAAAGTCAACTGGGGTGACAATCACAAAATACAAGACTTTCGTGGAATGAAATAAACTTGATTTTGTTTTACTGTAGCTGTCTTACTGGGAAGAAGGAAATATATTATTGATTAACTTTTTTTAAACCTAAAATCTGAAGATATTTTCCTGTGCAAGGTACCCCAGTTGACAGCAACTACAGTATACTCTCGATAAGTGGGACACTCAAGGGACCAAGCAGAAATATACAAGGCATGAATAAAAAACGTCCCACTTAACGAATGCCGCAGTCATCGGAAGTGTTTTGTAAGAGTTATGGTCGGAGGGGACCGAAATTAGCAGACCCACTTAACGAATGTCCCAGCGATTCGAAGTGTTTTGTATGAGTTATGCTCTGAGGGGACTGGAACTAGAAATCCCACTTAGCGAATGTTATAATAATGTTTTGTATGAAATCCCACTTATCGAGAGTATACTGTAATCAAGTTTATTTACTTACTTACTTATCTTTCCTCTAGTGTTGACCGTCAGCACATAGGGCCATTTATGGTTTCAGTAGCAAGTGAATATACTAGGGGTCGGCTTGGAAGGCCAACGCCCCAGTCGTTCCAAGAGTTTTGTATCTTCATATTTTCCTTTGCTCCCCATACGGTTACATAAGATTGTGCCTCTCCGGACAGAACAAATGTTGGTTTAAGATTCCCCACCACGACAAGGTATCATGGACCAATTATCTCTGTACTGCACGTCAGAGACAGAGGAAATCAAATTTACCAAAACACTATTGCGCTTCTTAAAATACAAATATCTCAACATGGAATGGTCCTAGTATTAGAAACGACTCCATATGTCCTACTGAATCAATCAGAAATTTCAAACTTTGTTTTCAAAGAGGAGGAGAGGACATTGACAATATTTCAAGCCAGTTAAGAGGTCTAGTAATGAAAGATCCAGAATTTTATATAACGGAGAGTTTCAGAACTTGAAAAACCATTAATTTTTTTTGGTTGAGTTAAGCAAAAACAGATGTTGGCCGTCTGTAACAAAAAATATCAATTTACAGTTAAACAAAACTATATTTTCATTATTTATATACAAAAACTTACAAAAGTAATTTTCTTTTTCATATTCTTGAATTTATTTAGATATAATTTTACAAAACAAAATCTATTTTCATTAAAGCGTCCCCGTAATTGCTCTCGAACCTTTAATTACTGATTATAATTTTTTACTCAGAAAAAGTGGTCAGAGAATTCAAAAGATGTGGATATGTGTGAGACTTTATAAACTGAATACACTGTCCTTGGAAGGTCTACTGTAAAAGCGCACAAAACTGTTATGAACGATGTTGGTTGTGGAGAATGTGGAAAATGACCAAAATTTGATTTTCTCGCTAAATGAAGAAACTTACGCTTTGTTTTAAAGGCAGACATGGCATAAATTTAGCACTATCTTGACTTAAACAGGACAGCTAATTTCCAAACAGAAGCTAGATTAATAAAATATTACTTTTATTGTTTAAATACAAATGTGTATAAAAATAGAGAAACTCAAAATATATATAATGATGAAAAAACCAAACAAAAAGTTAATAAATTAAATCGCGTTATTGTTTAAAATTCTTTCCTGTGATAGGTGTCTCCTGCAATAATTATTAAATTTTCTCAAAAAAACACATTGATTATAATATAACAATACTTTGTACATTATTCAATCTTTTTTATAATAACTATGTTAATATAATAAACACTTTAATATAATATATAACTACAGTTTTTTAAAAACTATATAAAAACTTTTAAAACATTTGCTAAATATGAGAAAGGTACAATCGATCAAAGTCCAACTTTATGAGACGAAAACAATTTATTCTCATAATAACTCATTTGCCAACATGAGAATAGTCTCTGGATGCATAAACGATAATAGCTTCACGCAAAACAGAATGGTCGACACAACACAAAAATATTTGCAGAATTTCACATGAGACGAAGCTACCAATCATACCTAGTGATCATCTGAACAACTCTCTTCCTTCCATACAATAACCACATATTCCATCAACAACCTCTTTTTCACCAAGATGGACTTATAATTAGTAGAGGCCAATCTTCTTTTTCCAGTTCACCTGTTGCCAAGAAGGTAGTTTCATGAAAGTCTCCTTACTGAATCTGAATACAGCCTAAAAAATAAAAAAGCAAATTTTTCAACGTGATAAAAAGTTTTCAGGATTCCTCATGCAACCTGAAAATCAAAAATCTGAAAACCATAATAATGAGACATTCAACAATTTCACGTCTTTCTTTTGTAGCGGAGACCATTTTTGCCCATTACAAATGCTACCATTGGCAAAACTTGATCCTTCTCAAATACTGAGTCGAGATGGATTGTCAGGGCTTGCACCGTTCCAAGTTTCCTACCCCCCCCCCCCCCCCCCCCCTACACCAAAACAAAGAAAAGGCTTACCAGAAAATCTTCTTCAGACAGGTATTTTTCAAGTTTTGTTGGATCAACGCCTTTAGGTGGTGGCTTTTCTCGAAGTTCATCAATGGTGTAAAATTCCCTGAAAAAAGAACAATTTTCAAAAATTATACTTAAAGTCAAAAATGCTTTTGGATAATTTGTAAATAATATTACTATTTCTTATTTCATTTTTTATTTTTTATAAATTACTACTAAATGGAAGCAATTGATTTCAACTTGGACAACTCTTTTATTTCCTTGCTTTTCGAGTAGTCATCATTTTCCTAAGTATTATCAAAACAAAAACTCAGATCCTTTGGTTTGTCTTATTTCTTAAAACTTCATTACAAAGGTTCAAAAATTGGAAAAATTAACCCCTACACTTAGAAAAACTCAGCCACTCCGATTGTGAAACTGTTTATTATCAATTCAAATTTTCAGATCAGAACAGCCCATTTCCTTTTTAACAGGCTGTTAAAAATTAAACTTACTTTGAAAACATCTCTAGTTCTTCAGTTATCTTGTAGATTTCTTCTTCTTCTATTCCCTCCTGTTAAATAAAAAAGAAAAATTATAATATTATTATAAAATTATAAATATGCAATAAACATGTTTTTTACAGGAATCATTTGCACTCAAAACAGAAAATCAAAGAATTTTGTTCCCATGTTTCGTTTTCGAGGTCAACTCACCAGACTCTATGTTAATGGAAGTTATTATGACTTACATCAAGTTGGAGGTCTGTAATATCTTCTTGTACAACCCAGTATGGGAATAGCTCGATAAAACCTTCGGGTTCCAAACCAGCATACACTGCGTACATAAACTCTAGTGATCTACCAGCCTCTGCAATGGGAAGAAACATTTATTAACATTGACATCAGGCAAACACTTGTGGAACATGAAAAATATAGCCAGTTTAATTATCTGCAACTGTCACGATTCACGGTGTCTGTGAGAATCTCAGGAGAGATTTACCTGGTTTTTTTCCTAATCTATTTTCATACTTTTGAGCTAACACAGACTCAATAATAGCATTTGAGCACACATTTACTTATCGACGAACTAATATGCTGAAACTTACAGTGAAAGCTGCACAGATTTAAAGAAGGGGGGATGATGGACATGAGTGTAGTAAAGTAGGAGGACCCACCATGACTCACCTTCTGCAATGGCAGAAAAGGCATCTCCAATAAACAAGCTTTTCCCTGATTTCCCTGATCCGGCATACACCCAGTGATTTTTGTCTTGTGTAGAAATCAAATTATTGATTCAGAAAAAAACTTCGTTGTTGTCATAGTAATTAAGAGATACTTGGAGGATAATAATAAACGATAAATTGATTTTCATAACTAAATACCGTTAGCATATGCGACTCCACTTTCCATTGCTTTCCTTCTTTCTTCGTCCCATCTTCTTCTTCTTGAATTACTAGCCTCTGTTCCTTCCTCACCATCTGGCCACCAACCAAACCATAAATATACAGTGTCTATCGCATCCACCAGAAAGATTGCTAAAATTTCACAAAGATAATATTGTCAATAATTGCTTCAATTTTCATATATATTTTATACTGAGAGGAAAACGTTTCAGCGGAAAGAAATTTTGAAAATACTTTGGAAAGGTCAAACCTTTTTTGGCAAGAAAGAGCTTATGTTGAATTTTCTTTTTATTTGCTTGAAACTTTCAAAACTTGAAATATCGTTTAATTCGTAATAATTTTTAGAATATTGAAAACATAGATTATTGTTATTATATAGGTTATTGTTGTAACCGTTCAAATTAGCAATACAAATTTAACAACACATACCTGGTTGTTCAACATTGTATAAATCATCTTGAAGCATGGGAAATGGGCAATTATAATTTCCACTTCGTGAAGGACATATCACTTCGTGTGCCAAAAATTGTCCTGTTTGACTTTCTAATTGGAACAGTCTCAGAGAAACTTTACTGTAGTCTTTTGGATCTGTCAATGAAAAAATATATTGTAAATATCTGATATCTCAAAAGAAGGAAAATTTTATAAGCAAATATAATGATTAGGTACTAATGAAAGTTTAATTTTAAGGTAAGTGATCTAGTGGTGAAAGCGATAAGTTTAAGGTCAGTGATCTAGTGGTGAAAGCGATAAGTTTAGGATTTGGAGTTAGTACCTTCACAAGCCTGTCGATAAAGAAGAAAAAAGAAAGCGATAGAATCAATGAATGGATCGAAATCTTTACGGTAACGAGACCTTTCTTCATTTACTTTTCAAATGACTTTCTTACCATCTACAAGACTTCCGTATTCTTCCCGTCCGCCCAGAGCCATCCAAAAAACCTCGGGTTCTTCTCCTTCTTCAATTTCTGTCAGACCAATTTCTGATTTTTCTGCAATGGCAGCCTCTTCTGGATGACTGTAAAAAAGAAAAAAAAAGAACTTACCAATCTGAATATTAATATAACACACTACTTATAGGACAAAATATAGCATGGGGTCAATCAAAAGATTGTGGTTCAATAAAGGCGTAGGAATCAGTAATAACTAAACCTGCTAAACGAACAATTATAATGGAAACATGACCCTCTAGTAAATTTATTTATTTTAAAGTATTGACACGGATGAAAATATGTCAACTACAATGATTCTTGGAAAACGGTAAAGTAATCTTGTTCTGGATCCCTCTAATATATTTCGAATAAAATATCTTACTTTTGGATGAGATTTTGTGCAGCATGTTCGGCAGCTTTCCTCGTTCCTTCATTCGATTTACAACCATGCCATAGGAAGACCTCTCCTTGTGAACACAACAACAATACAAAACTCGTCCTAGACCGTAGTGATTCACAACATGCCGGAACTTGCAAAAGACAGGCTTCCGCTTCTTCTTCATTCCGGACACTATATAACCGGATTGCCGATTGATCAGTATATTCTCTCCGAACTCCTTTCACGGGTCGTTTTCCGGCGTGTATGATCATACATCCATCGAAAAGTTGAAGTAACGCGGGAGGTTCTTTTCCCAACACAACTCGGATCTACAAAAATAATGTCAAATAAAAAGTGAGACAAACAAACTTATGGGACTGGTAGTAAAAACTTATTCAAGAAATTACTTATGAAAAAAAGATCAAAGTAGCTCCATGAGCTCTTTCCCTACAAACAAGTTTGTAAGTGTTAGCGTTTAACCGTAAAATGCAAATATCATATAAATTTGTACCTGTGGTCCTTTCTCACGATCCAATTCGATGGTCATTACAGCTGTGGCACCTTCTTCATTCACACTGCAATCATTTCCCAACCAAAAGAAATAACAACATCTTTCAACACCACCTGCTTTCATTATATCGGCAACATTTCGTAACGCACGAACTTTCACGATACGATACTGCCAACGGATCACGTAACCCTCTCCTAAAAAATTGCCAAGTAATAATTTCAAGTAAAGCAATGCTATGTGAACGCAAATAAGACTTAAAGCTCAAATTTCTTGAAAGTTCTTCTCGCCAAGTCAGACGATTTGACTTGAAAGCGTTGCAATGTCATATCTACGGTATGCATTCTTATGATGAACATGAATTCAAATGATTTCGAAATAAAATGTTCCTTTTAAACCATTTTAAAAATCCACCAGAATAAGATCCTGAAAAAGTTTGTCAATACTTTATATCCCGCAAAACTAACATACCATGTGAAATAACATTTTCACCTAATAAATTTGACAATAAAATACCTGAATGAAATTGTCCGAAACTTTCATCCGGCAACAAAATCGATTGATTTTCGTGAACATGCCAAGTTTTCACGTCCAGCGTGAGGATATGGTATCCATCCATTCCCTTGGGTATTCCTCGTCCACGCCCAACATCTACATTATCCAAGATCATAGCAGGCAAAGGTACTTCTTTCACCATTGTACTGACATCTACAGGTTCAATTTGTATTTCTGTTGATACTTCCTACAAAGAAAATATTTTTGAAATTCTTATATACACAAGGATCTAAAACCTACTAGCAAATCTTCTCCGAAACCTACTGTCAATAAAAATTCGAACTTTTACATTGAATACGTTTTGGTACGGGTTACAACGAGTCTTTTTATATCTCAGAATCAATTTGCTACATCACAGACGCAAAGCTCTATTCTTCACTTAAAAATGAGCCATTTTTTTGTTATGGAATCTTGGTGACACTAAAATTTTTACATACCTTTGTGACTTCTCCAACAGCCCCCGCACCACCTTTCATTCGGATGATACGCGCATCATCAGGCCAATCACAAAACTTCTCTTTAAAAATCACCCATTCAGATCCCTCAAAAAGCTGAAGAAGAAGACTGTGTGGCGGCCGTGGCTCCATTTCGCGCTTCTGGTGGCGACCTTGTTGTACGCTCACACGACGGCTGCCAAGATGTTTACTTCCACGTCTTCCAGAATGTGGTAAAGCATCAGCTTGGAATGAAATTTTCCTTGCGTTTCCATGCAATGAAGTGATTGAGTTGATACGATTATTGGTTGGATGTTCTAAGTTGAGTTTGTAATAACCCTCACTGAATTTTTCGGCTGCTAGTTTTTGAACAATTTTACGTTGTTCAGATTTTGTTTGACGACCTATCCATACATAAACCTCGGTGATGAAGTCAAAAACAAAGACCTAAAAAATAAATTGCAAAATGAATACAGATCAACTGGATATCACTAGTATAAATTTAATCAAAGATTACATCTTATTGAGATGGAGTTCAAACCTAATGTTCACCTCCGCTGGAGATTTACAAAGAAAGTAGTAGACTGCTTCTGCCGCCCTACAGATGTTTCTGATCATTTTGTAAAACTCTATAGTATAACACGAATATTTCAAAATCCTAAAAAGTCGAATCCGTTAAAAGGATTTTTATTTTATTGTGTTTGTATGTTCTCCGGATATAGTTTCCGGGAATATTTCAAAATCCGAATGTTTTAAGTCATATGTGTTTAGTTCTACTAATTTTGTGGTCAATGCGCTTTGTGTGTAGTACGTTAGTTGCTTCACTACTGCAACAGTGACCCCATGGATCCTGTCTTTGGGGGAGATTGATACTTCGAATTATTTCTTAACTAATTCATTTTGGAAGTGGGAGAAACTTTGGAATTTGCAGATATGTTTTTGATTGTTAGATAATCCTAAATTTTGTTGTAAATTGTTGTAAAGAACAAGAAGACTTACCGAATCCGTTTGAAGGATTTCTTTGGATGGCATACGATGACATTGTGAGTCGAGTGGAATAAGAACAGGTGGGTCGCTTGTTTCACACACCACATATGCCATGTATGCTGAAATGATAGCCTTCTCAAAGTCCTCGTCGTCAATTACAGGGGCTATTGAAAACGAAAGAATAAAAGTTAAATCAATAGTTATCAATTGTTATTTGAAACATCAGAATTCCTAAAGGCCATAATATCTGTTGGGATTTAATGAAATTCCAGATAAAAAAGTGGAATGTGAAAATCAAGAACATCATATAGCATTTTTTTGACAGTAACAGGAAACACCTTGTCGATTCAAAAAGCCTTACCTCTCAAGTTAACAGCAGAAGATACACCACCACCAAGAAGACGAAGTACTTTATTTTCATTTGATGCACCTTGATCAACATAAACAACTTCAAAGGCTTTACAACCCATCTCTTTCTTTTGATTGATACGAGATGCAACTTCTGCTGCCTGAAAGAATGAGCCAATGTCACACATTATCTACTTGACATTACTTCAAAAAACCTAGGTAGTTAGCAGGCTTTAGTTTCTTGATGTCTCTTTCTGTCGACTAAGTGCGTATGTAATTCAGGGACCAGGATTCTCCACCTGCTTACTTCCCTTGGCTTCGTGGTTGATAAGGAATACTTCATCAAAATAGAGTCCGGAAAAAATCAATTTCGATGTAAATGAATTCAATTGTTAAGCAATGTATATGCGAAACTCACCTTGGATTTCTCAATTACATTGGATTGAGCACCGTTCCAACACATTATGTTATTTGGGGTACAAACAATAAAACAATCATTAGAGTTGAGCGATTCTGGTTTAAAATCTACAATCGTTGTTTGACATTTTCGCCTTCCTAAAATCGAAAACGACAAAAATGAAAGTAAATTTAATAATGAGATTTGCAATGCCTGAGAGCTCGTATTAGACTCCCTTGTACAACAGATCTGATACGACTGTATAAACACCAGGCCTTTATAATCAAATTTACCATTTTAACGTTCAGTTTTGTACGGCACCGGACACGAAGAAAACATACCTTTGACTTGAATGAGAAGATTTTCAACTTCAGTTGGTTTAAAACTTTCATCCAGTACATCATCAGCCATTGTTTTCTTGTTTACTTCCACTTTACGAAGTTTCGTCTTTGAGTTTGAAAAATCAACCGTTGCTCGAAGGGCGCTGATTGCTTCGTCCGCCAAATCGTTCTTGCGTACTGAATTAAAAAATAAACCATAATTTAAAGCCATGAATGGGGGTGGCATGCAACCTTAATTTCAAAAAGGGCCAAAAATGGTCTTTTTAGCATTAACTTTGTTGTGTTTAAGTCTCACTGATCAGTGGTCCTAGCTAGAAACTAGTTTAAAAGAAAACCTTTTCCAAAATCAGTGCTCGCAAAACTTCTTTAATGCACTGAGTCGCAAAAAGAAATGCTGAGAAAATAAATGTTTTTGTGACTCACAAAAAGTTATAGGCTGACTAGAGAAGTTTCTTAAGAGTTTGTGGCGTAAAGGATTAACGAAAATCAAGCTAAGCATTTAGAGCTACTAAAATTAAGTTTAGAAACCTCATTTTTCTAGCCTTTTGCATTTAAGGCTACATGGTGCTCTAGTATCCGGTGGAGAGGATACGTGGTAAAATTACTGAAGAAATGAGATACTTACAGAATTTGGATTGCAAGTCAATTTTATTCTTTTTGTCTTCCTAAATATATTAAATATAAGATAAACATGCATTAAAATCATGACTTAATGACTGCTGTGGATTATTACGATGGCCCTGAAGGCTCATATATATTTGCGCGCACGCATAATTTTTTACGCGCGCGCATGTTTTTTTTTTGTACGCTCACATTATTTTGCACGCACGCATATTTTTTTTAACATGTAGGATTTTTTATACGCGCGCATATTTTCAAAAATTGTGAACGCGCATGCATACTTTTTTCTGATTTCATTCTGGTCTGGACTTTATTAAGATTTCGTGTCCTTTTACATAAACTATATTCACATGTTGATATGCAGATATGCTGTGAGGTGGATTCCTGCTGAGGTGTTGGCGTTGTTGTGATAATGGAACCATTTATTAAAGATATAGTTAAGAAAGAAGTGAAACGCGTGCAAAAAAACATATAAAATATGCGCGAGTGCAAAAAAAACATGCGTGCGTGCAAAAAGATATGTGCGTGTGGTTGAGCCTTCAGGGCCATCGTAGATTATGGATGTTTTTCTTCAAGGAAAATTCACTTGTATTGCAAACATGTATCAACTTGTTTTTTCAATGAGTACTATAAACTTTTCGCATGAAAATGCTTAAAATAGAAGAAAAATCTATAAAACTTTTATAAATGGAAATTTTAAAAATGAGGTTAAAATTATCGCTGAAACTATATGCCAATTGAAAATATTCCCCACAGGAACACATTAGTGCAAGTAAGCTTTCCTTAATGACTTTAACAAAAGAATACCCATCTTCAAGAAAATAAATCCAATGACCATCATTAATACGTCATACATGTTTAATTCCCATCTTATTTTGCAAGAGTGAAAAATTCAGTTAGAAAAAAAATAGGCAAATTTCTTGTAACAAACCTTTTGTTTATCAGCAACGGCTACTTCATCAATCAAATCATCTCTGTTTTGAAGGGATTTCATTGGGTTTGCACCTGCTCTTTGTTTTCGATTCGGCCGCAATTTTCTTTTGTCATTTGCAAGTGATGATGATAACCTGTGAATGAGAGAGAGGAGATTTGTTACTGAATCATAATCTTTCAAGTGGCCCCAAGCAATACCTAGCCGTGTGCTGTGGTACCGTGGCCCAGTCTTTAAGGCACCGGGCGCGTGAACTGTCAATTCTTGAGGTGTTTTTAGGAAATCAGGACTCTTATTGATAATAACTCATGAAGAACTGAAGGGGCTATCCGGTTTAAATAATAAAAACAGTCAATTATTCATTAAGACAGCCTTTATATACGAGGAAGACACTGAAAATATATGAGGCGATTCTAGGGAAGACACTGAAAATATATGAGGCGAAAGGAGGGAAGACACTGGAAATATACGAGGCGACAGGAGGGAAGACACTGAAAACATAGGCGACAAGAATAAAAAAAACAAGGGACATACTGTGTAGATTTACTGGAAACGAAATCTAAATCGGACAGAGGTTCAGTTGGTATGAGTATAATCGGTTCATCGTTAACTGGTTTGCTTTCCTCTACTTCTTTTTCATGTTGTGAATTATCATTGCCTTTGACTTGTAGGTTTAATTCTTTTTTGGAATCTGGAACACTAGTCTCCGTCACCATTGATGGATTGCAGTCAAGTAAACTAGCAAGATCAGATTCAGTAAGACCTAAACAAAAGGTTACCGGTATAAAGTCAGAACTTCAAGTTAAAGTACTGAGGTTTATTTCTCAAAAGTCCATCGGTTTTCGCCTTCACGAGTGATGAGATTTCAAGTCTTCGTCACTAAAAGGTGTTTCTATTTAGGAAAGTTTCGTAGCATTTCTAATGAAAGGTTACGGCTACCCGAGTCAAATTGAAAAGAACTTTTCTACTCATACATATTCATACGATACTTAAAATCAGATATACCGAAAGACAAGAAGCCTATGTAGGGCGGGAGGGGGTTCATATAAAACATTCACAGTTTTGAAGGCAACTTCAAGCAAAATGCGTACACCTATTGTTCAATGGCCCCATATTTGCATTCAAGAAGGAGTCTAAAATAGAACATAAAGTTGGTAATACAACGACCACGTAAAT
>JAUBWS010061299.1:6897-18052 GCA_032270445.1 Darlingtonia californica | reverse complement strand
TTCAATGGCCCCATATTTGCATTCAAGAAGGAGTCTAAAATAGAACATAAAGTTGGTAATACAACGACCACGTAAATATGATTTTGCATTGATCAAGAGATCACCGGCTTGTGGATCTATAAAGATCTTGTAATCGTCTTATACCAGGCGTTAAAAATTGTTTTGTCTACCTTCGTTGAGTATGTCGTCAATATCATCGGCAATATCATTGAAAATCTTTTCGCTGTTCGCTCTCGTGTATTTCTTCTTCTCACGTTTCTTCGGTTGACTTTCCGTTGATTGAGTATCTTTCTCTACTGTTGTTTTGGCAGCTTTCTCACGTTCGGCTTCTTCGCGTTTCTTAACTTCATTGATCTCGTTCTTAATTTGGTCCATCACTGACACATCTTTCTCTTTTTGGGAATTCTTAGCATTCGCGATGTCATCTTGCAATTGGTGCATGGTCGATTGATCAATACCGCATATCGTGTGTGGTCGATCTTTTCTTTCACGTCTTGCTTTGCGTTTGATATCTACTGGCGATTTATTTTGTAAATGTTTCTGATTTGTGTCTTCCATTGCCCTCAAAAATCGATTTTTAAGTTCAGACAAAGGTTTAATTTCTGGTTCATCGGCGTCAGCTTCAGTATTAATGTTCAAGTGTAGTGTTGTCATACTTTTTGTCCTTTGAAGAGCCCGAGGAGTTGGGGTATCTAACGGTTTAATCGATGAATCGTCTTTTGTTTGTTTTTCTGGATCTGATAGCCTCAAATCTTCGTTCGACTGATATCTACTTGCAGGTCGACTTTCAACAATAAAACTTTTACGTTTATCACCAGAGGAAGTTAGTGCTGCTGTAATTTGAGCTAAAGTATCTTTATCAATGGTATTTCGACTGGTACCATTCTCATCGTTCGATTTGGCAGCTTCAGCTAGTTGCCGAGCTAATTCTAAATCTCTAGGTGCAATACCTTCAGTAATAGTCTTATAACGTTTAGTTGATTTCGATCTTTTGATCTTTTGTCTCTCTTTTTGAGGTACCTTTTCAGGAATTTTCTTATCATCAGTGAGTCCTTCAAGTAATTTCTTCTTGATATCGGCGAAACTTAAATTTTCGTTAACAACACCATCATCACCTTCATTTTCATTTTGATTGAAAATATCGGAATCGATTCCGTTCATTAACGTTTTCGATCGATCACGTCGATTACGGCGATTGCGTCGTGTTACCGATCCATCGTCTTTCGATAACATTGGTGATGCTTGTTCTACATTGATTAGTGGAACATTACCGATAAACTCTGTATTCGCACGTCTTGCTCTATGCTTTTTACGGCTTCTAGGAGTTATTTCTGAACCTGAAAGAGATGGACTGTCTGATGGTACAAGTGTTCCGTTTGCCACTGGAACAGCAAGACCTTTTGTCATGTCAATTTCAATGTCACCTAAACCTGCCGGTAGCGATTTGTGTCTTTCAGCTGCCTCTTTTTTCGCAAGTTTCCTATTACGTATTCTTTCCTTATTACGACTGGTCCTTCTAGTCCCTGGTTCTCCTACATCACTATCGTATAAAGACTCTGTGCTTCCCATAAGATCATCATGACCCGGTAAAGCAAGATTTTTATTGATTGTACTATCCACGCCATCGACCTGCTGCTCTTCTTCCTCCTTCTCCTCAGGTTTCTCTTGTTTTTCTGATTGAACAGTAATACCTAAACTCTTACTCTCGCCTGGTTTTTTCACGGCGTCTTGATCATGCTTCTTATGGTGGAATAGCCTTGAGAAAGCACTTCCACGTCTGTCTTTACTATGAGTAGGTGAGACCACGGGTGATGAGTCTTCCGTTGCTGGTGGAGAACTGGCTGGTACATCATCCTTATCTTTCCGATGTTTGTGAAACACATGAGTCAGCGAATGTTTTCGTTGCTTCGATTCTTGTTTTGGACTTGTTGGAGTTACATGAATTGTTTCTGGTTTCTTCTTCTTCAACGAAAATCTGGAAAATGATTTGGACTTCGTTTCCGACTCGGGAGTCACGGATGAAATTGCATCACCTTCTTCAGATTTCGTGTCTAAAAACGAGAATAGAAAATACAGGGCTTGGATAGCTTTTTTCAACTAACAAAATTAAAAGGAAAAAAAGTTTCACGAAGAGAAAAAAAATTACAAAACGGTATATAACTAACACGATTTGACTGAATTAATTTATCTGCTAATGATCAGTCACCTGAAAACTCTTAAGCAATCTATCACATCTGATCAACTTCTAGTTCAATGCTATAACTCATAAAAAAACTGTGCTTTCATAAGAGTGTCAGGTATAATTTATCTAAATTGATTAATTAATTGATTGATTGTTTGATTGATTGATCGTTAGAGTAATTGATTGACTAACTGTATGGTTTTACCAAAAGAGACTATTCTTTAAGCACTTGAAAACTGAAATATTGTACAATTTATTTTTAGACACAGTTCAATTTTCGCAGACATGCTGAAAGCGAATCTAAAAATAAAAATAGCATCAACAAGAAAGCATTGAAGACTAGACAATATAATTTTCTTTCGTTCGTTTCCATAGTAAGAGGTTTTCCATAAGCTTTTCATTAATTACCGATCGTACGACAACAAAGTCTTAAAAAGATATTAATTTTTTCCACAACACATCATAACATAAAAGTATGGTCCAAGAAAATGTCAAAATGAAGGTCATAAGTTAAGCGCTGATTGTCGTTTGATAGCCAACAAGTAATTCAATACGCGACTTCGAGAATGACATATCCTTCAAAAAAGTACATAAATCAATGAATCAAATTGCAGAGGGATTTAGAAACTGTAACATAAAGACTGTAATTTGATCGATAAAAACGAAATACCTTACACCTGTAGTATACCAATAAAATGTATGACACATATTTCTATTCATTTGAAAATATATAATGTACCTTTAGGGGTTGTTGGTGAGCCTGGATTTTCGTCTATTGGTGCAGCTTCTAAGAGACACACAAGGGAAAAGAAAATCAAAAACCCTAAATCCCAAAAATAAGTGAACTTTACGTATTACAGTTATTTTATATGATAATTATTCTAAAATTATTAAATTTATGTTCTGGAAAATTTTTAAATAGTTAAATAGTTATCAGAAATCTTATACTGAAATTTGTCCCGTTCAACTACGTCACCTCACCTTCATTTTGTTTAAAAACAAGAGAAACTGTTATAAGACATGCCATATCTTAGCCACATACGACACAAACTTCTCTTAATAAGTCATTCTCCTGACGAACAGAACAACATTAAGATTTCAAGAAACCAGATTTTAATCCACCATAGACATCTTTACCTTTAATAAGGAATGTTTTACCATTATTTTTCTCTTTCACAATACTTTGGGTTTTTGTGTTTTTGAATATTTAAAGAGAATTTGGAAAGAAAAACAAAACAGCAGAAATTTCAACATGCTTTGCTCCTATTAACAATAGGTATGAAAATACATATGGGATTTTTAAAACACTTCAGTTCTATTGTGACCCTTCTTTTTTAGACAACACAAAAGTAGAGATGTACTATTATTTTTTGAAGATCAGAAATTATATGGCATAAATTATTTAGTATAATTTTCAAGCAAATAGAAATTCAAGATACGAGGATATGTTTCCAACAAAAAAAATCAAAATTGAAGAACCAGCAGACTGATGGCTAAACAGCAGGATATTTGGTAGATAAAAAAGCTGACAAGAATGTGCATATTATTGCCAGGGGGATGAGCGTACTGATTCTGTATACTAACCCATGGTTGGTGGTTTACTTTGAATACTCCCTTTTCATTTCAATAATCAACTCTCATTTCAATCAAAAATACAATCAAAAAATGGTAGTAATTTCAACCACATAATTTTGAAGAGCTTCACAATTCTAATTTAAAAAAAGAAGAGGTGTAGCACTAAAAATGAGATTGATTTGAGCAGTGTGAATGAAAGTAGTGAATTGAAGAATGTAAGCCTTGTAACAAAGTAAACAAATTTCGATCGAATCAAGTAGATCTAAATTATTTTGCAAAAGAATTCTTCTTTTTCATTAAAAAAATTTTTATGTTTACCAAACCAACTTGAATTTATCTCTTAATCATTGTATTGTTAAAAGACAATTAAACATCATTTTTTAATTTATTTATCGGGTATAGTTCTTGGTGGATGTTACATGACATTAGTACTCTAACCCACTCTGGTTTACTACGTTTATCTATAACGTAGAAGTTAAAAAATTTGTACAAAATTCTTTTAAAGAAACAACAATTTTTTAAGTATATAAAACAACATAAATGTGAAAAGAGCAACTTAACTTAGACTTTATATTTTTAATGTTTGGCACATTCTATTTACAAAAGAGTTGTGTATGTTTGTGTTTACAAAATGTATGGATGTATGAAAAAAAAAAAAAAAATATTTGATAAATATAGAGAATGTAAAATAAGGAAAAAGAAAAAATGTAATGTGCATAAATTAATTTAAAAAGGTGCTGAAATTTTGAAAAGTTTTTGATTTAAAATTGAAAGCTACAGTATGTGATTTTATGTGCAGGAGGGATGAATCATTGAGATTTAGGTATTGATGATTTGAAATTGCTGGATGGTACAGCCTAAATTATAATTTTAAACACACAATTAATCAAAACACACAAATGACAAAAAACATATTTCTGTTTACAGAGGCAGGTAGATATGTTTATGTTAACAAGATGAATGAATTCATGAACTAAATTGATAAGGGTCAAAAGCAGTCATTGAAAATCAGTTAGGAATAATCAAGTGTGCTTTAGTAATGAATTACTTAAAGGTGTTGACATTCTTAAGTGTCAATTAAGCTTTGTTATTATTCATATAGTGCATGGTTTTATGAATCATTTGTTAAAAGTTGGGGTACATACATTTACCACTGTTTTTAATTACTGTGTAATGAAGTCTATATTGTCATTTCAACACAGAAATCAATGACAAAAAGCTTTAAAATAAAACTTCATAGAATGACATCTCTGACATATTAATTACCGTTCAGTTATTAACACTAAAAGGAGATTATGATTTCATTGCTTTTAATGAATGATTAATTATGAGGAGCATACAACTTGTCATTAGAAACTTAACTGTCACTTTAGCCGATCATTTTTAATTCACTTTTTTAGATTTCTAAATTTCTGCATTTGATAAATGGTTAATCAAAAATAATTCTGAATTATTGATATTTGGTCTATTTACAATTTACAAGCACCACTGCAGGTAGAACAGAATCATCACATGAGCTTTCTACAAATAGCAAACACAATGAGAACATTTATATATGTGCAATGATTATATGACAATTTTTCACCTGATTTATTGACAAACCAACTCAAAAATGTTACTAAAGTTAACATAACTGTAAAAATTGATGAATTGTGATCCATTGCTAGTATCAAAGAAAATGGCCAGGTTTAATAAATCAACCTTAATCTGTTTCCTTAAAAAATATTTATATAAAAAATTCAGCGATGTTTATTAACAACATGTTATTGTTGTAAAAAAAGTAGAATGGTCCTACTGTTTATATATAGTGAGCATTTACCATTAAA
The DNA here is from genome assembly GCA_032270445.1 of Darlingtonia californica. Classification (NCBI taxonomy): domain Eukaryota; kingdom Viridiplantae; phylum Streptophyta; class Magnoliopsida; order Ericales; family Sarraceniaceae; genus Darlingtonia; species Darlingtonia californica. The sequence continues at coordinate 12,469 of JAUBWS010061299.1, read as the reverse complement.
AATATTTTTTAACTAAAATTATTAGTTGTAAAGTGTGCAGGAGTCTATATGTACTCTGCAAAACAATCTTGCATATATATATATATTTGAAAATTTTATAGAACCAGAAAAAATGTGTGCAGTAATAAAATGAAAAACAAAGTATAACACAAGATAGAAAATTGCAAATGCCTACATTAAAAGTGTTTGTGTAAATGAAACTTACTGGCTGTGTTGACTTTTTCTTTTTTCTTTGATGTAATCAAATCACTGGCAGAAGAAATTTTGGATGAAGTGATTTTGGTAATATTCCCAAATGTTGATTTTTCTTTGCCAAATCTGTTTTTGTTCGATGTGATTCTTATTGTTGTACTTGATGTTTTTGTAGTGGATGAGGTTTTATTCACTAGAGCTGACTTATCGAATGGAGATTCTTGAATTTCATTCAAGTGTTCTTCATCTTTTTCTCTGCCTTTTTTCTTGGAGTCTCCGCCAATACTGAATTTTCTCGCTACTGCATTCTTTAAAGAGCTTCTGCGTTTGAAAACAGAATCCATTGTGTTTGATGTACCTTCGACTACTGGACTTTCTGCATGTATCTGTTCATCAGCAGCAATACTACCATTTGTCAACTGTTCTTTCTTTTCTTGTAGATCCCTCTCAGAACAAGAACCTGCTGGTAAGTTGATGGACTCTACAGGTGACTTAGAAAGCTGCCTATCAAGGTTTCTAGAAACTGAATTTGGATAGTTCTTTGATTTTGCTTGTGTATAAAATATATTATTATCTAAATGTTCAGTTACACTAGCTTTCTTCTTGAAAAGATGTGATATAACATGAGATGCTGTGTTTGCAACAACAGATGTTTCAGACTCAGAGTTGATTTTAATAGAAGTGTTTGTAGTAGTACTGCTGAAAGAATTGAATGGTGTGGGTGTTTTTGAATCACTTTCTGCTGCTAATAATTCTCTCTTTTTACGATAATTTTCTATAAACCCATCAACATTCTCAGTTCTTGAAATACCAGAACTCAAAAACCCTCCTTTTGATTTAGTAGAATTTTCTTTATGTCTGATATCTACTTTGTCCTTAGATTGTAGTTCAAGTAGTCTTTGTCTTAAATAAGATGATTTGGGAATATATGGTGTACTGGCATTCCCCAATGTCAATGATATATCTTCACTTGTACGTCTTGTAAAATTTGTTAGATTTGGCCTGCTATGTCTTTCATTATTATAATCCTCATTCAAACTAAAGCTTCTTTCATATCTGCCTTTTCGAAGATAAAAGTCATTTGAGTCAAAATTACTTTTTTTCCCAAAGTATTTATCTGACATGTTAGCACTTTCATTGTTAGATCGGCCTAGTTGTGTTGACATTTGTGACGTTTTCCAAATCGTGTCCTGTTGTCTATCATAATACGAAAAAGAGTTACTGGATGAGCGGGACGGTGTATAGTATTGGCTCTTCATATTTTCTGGTTTTTCTTCTAGCTTTAATTCTTCTGAAAGTTTATGGGTATCATTATAGTTTTGTTTGATACTTTCTTCAATTTCCTTGTCGCATCGCTGCTTGCTGTCAGAAACATTTGTTTTGATTTGTGATTTACCAGGGGCAAGCGAGACTTGTTTTTCGTCTCGCCCACCTTCAATACCTGCACAAAGTTCCGGTTCCGGAATCGCGAGTTCCACCACGGCCGTCGTTTGTTTCTGCTGTAAATTTGCGACTTGCTCTTCCTTTACGTTTGAATCTAGAGGATCCAATATCAATTTTGTTGGTACAGGTTGCTGATAAATATTTTCTTCCCCGGTAATTTGAGAATATATATCGGTATACAAATTCAATTTACCTTTGTTATTCGCTGGCTCGTCAACTGCATCAATGTCAATATCAACTTTCCTTGTAACAAGTGAAGCCTTCAATAAGGACGGTATCAATTCATTTGATTTCTGATATTGTTTACTGTGATGTGGTATACTGGCGTCACTACTAGAAAAAAGCACGCTTTGTTTATCTTTTGAAGTGTCTTCTGTTATTCTGTTAGTTGAATCAGGTTCATGAATTGGAGAATTTGTTTTGTTTACACCAGGAATGTCCGTTATTTTGTCCTGAACGTGATACGAATTTATGACATTTTTGCTGGGTATTTTTTCTTCTTCACTGTCACCCTCCCTGTCTTTGTTAAAATCTTCTGACAGATAAAAAACCTGTGTATTCTTGTTTAGGAAGTTGTTGTGTGTGTACCCACTTTCCACAGAAGACGATCCTATTTTGTTATCGCGTGATTTCTTTGTACAATTATCATGGGCATTGCTTTCGGTGATGCACTTCTCTGTTTCACCGGTGATAATCTGACTAGAGCTATTAGCATGGTAATGATGATCTACATTATTATTGTTGTCATCATTAATCATATATTGCTCTTTGTTAATGTCTTCCATATTATGTACTACGTTTATTAACTTACCTTGTTTTTGTTTGGAGTCAAGAACATCCGTTGTTTTACTTTCCAAATTGCTCATTTTTGTCGGAGAGGAAATATTGTTAACGTTGTTACGTTTGGCAATCGTCGTCGTCGTCGTCGTCGTTGAAGTGGACGAACTTGAAGCCAGATTAGTTTTGGTTGCGTCTTCGTTTAGTTTCTTCACTAAATCAGTTAATTCAGCTGACTTTGAAGAGCTTCGTCTTGGAGGCGGAGGAGGTTTATCAAGTGTTTCATTAATCTCGCTTTCCAGGTCGTCTAAATCATCTAAAAACGAGTTGTGATATTCAATGTCCTTCTTTTCACTTCTTTCTTTCGTTTGAAGTGGCCTATCAGTTTTTTCATCTTGGACTTTCTTAATTGAATTAATTGATATTCTAGAAGGCTGTAACGATAATGAAGTACTTTTGTCATTACTATCAGATTTATTGTTTGTTATTGTACATTGTTGATTAGTTGAGCTGCTATTAGTTACTGATGTATTCGGTTTCTTCTCTTGAAAGATGTTTTCAAAATTTCGTTCAAAATACGCTGATTTTGGTCTCGTTTTTGGTTTCACAGGTGGTGGTTTTTTGCTTCTTATTACAGCCACTGATCTCTGTTGCTTTTTAGTCCCAACCTCTTGTCCCACTTCAGTTTTTTCAGTTTTTTCGTTGTTCATTTTAATTGTTACGCTGTATTTCTTTCTATTAGCTGTATTTTGTAAATATTTCCCCCAAGGTGTCCCAGAAATTTGACTCAGGATTTTTTTAGAGTCATTTGAAGAACCTATATAGCTGTTTCTATTCGCTGCTGTAATTGCTGCGTTAGTTTTATTCTTTTCCGCCCAAAGTTGAAGGATGGGTTTGTCGTGTTTAGAGATTGTATTTATTTCGTCTTTACCATCGTGTAGTTCATCTAATGAAATCGTACATGAGCTTCGTTTCGAACTTTTGCCACTGTCTATCGAATTGTTGTTGCTATCTACCTGTGTATTGGCAAAAGAGCGTCTCTTTGAATCTAAATCAGTTGAATCCCACTTGTTTTGAGATGCTAGGTGACTTGCTGTCTTTTGTTCGATTGAAGATGAAATACAAAATGGATCTTTAAATTCTTTAACGATTAGTCTTGAATGATTTTCGCCACTTGAAGAAGTCTCCAAAAACGACATCTATGGATAAAAAAGAATATTTGGTTTAGAACAACAAAGTCGTAGTTTAAATCATCATATTTTGTTTAGCTATTCCTCCATCACAAAAAGGAGAAGAAGCGAGGAATTCTTCTTCTTTCATGACAGAGTTGTTCTTGTGTGATTCAAAAGTATACTTTTTCAAGCTAAAATTCACGTGGTAAAAGGCCGTGCCAATTTTGGATATTTCGTGTTGATGCTGGGGGCTGTATCCTCCCATATTTTCATAGTTGATTATTTTGATGTACAATTTTGTACACCAAGAGCAATCACCCTTTAAAAGCACTTTAAGGTACTTAAAGCAGTAAGCATAAAAATGTCGTCTAATTATACAATGAACAACATTTGTGGTTATACCACAGGAAGTTTAAGGTCTTGAGTGGCTACTTAAAACACATTTGTAAGTATGCTTATTTTTACTTTTAATCTTGATAAATGATTGGGCTTTTCCAGAAAAAATCTGTTCACCCTATGTTGAGGATATGGACTTACAAGAAAAATTTGTCTTGTTTTGATTTGTCCTATTTTCGCATTAAGACCCCTTGGACATACATTTTTTTGTCAATTTTTACAGGTGAGACTCCCTGGAAATCCGTTTTCAGCAAAGCATCACCCCCTGGACGTTCAGAATTTGTGACAAAAAAGTGACTGGAAAAGCCCATTGGTCGGTTTTAATCTTGATAAATGATTGATACTTTAGAAAAGATACAAATAAAATTAATTATGGAGGACAAGATTTGCTAATGGCCATGTAAGTTTATGGATTTGGTCCATGGAAATCCGATAAGTTTTGGAGTATTTAGGACAACTTGGTGTGGAAAGCAAATTATCGAAAGAATATTGTTCTAAAAATATAATAATAAAAAATTTTCTTATTGTAATTTTGACTTGTCAACAAAAATGAAAAGTAGTTTGTTCGAAAACAAATATCTGTCAATTATCACAACAAAAACACACACAGAAGCGTAAACATTGATTTCAAAGACATCAAACATTTGTAAATTAATAAAATGTAGTAGTGGTACATTCTAAGAGAACAGTCATGTACATGAAAAATGTGCAAATTTCAAACGAAAAAAATTGTAAACCATTCTACTAGTTGGGTTCAAAGGAAATTTTCATTATTATACTTACACGCAAGAAAATCGGTAAATCTTATTCGCAAACAAATGTAAAAATCAAGCCAACTAGTAAATTGCGTCTTAGTAGTACGCATACAACCACATATATATTGGGAAGAAAAAAATATGGTGTTTCAAAATACCTTTTTTTAATTATTTTTCTTTACTCATCATAAAAAAAAAACATCCAACGGAAATTATTTTTTTTCAAATTCACAATCCTTCATACTGTTACAATTCATATTCTCAGTTTACTTCGAGGTTTAACATCAACTCTTTTATCATTTTCAAGCTCAAACATAGCGAAATCAAAAACATTTCTGCGTCGTTATTTTTATATCTATTATTAAATGTGAATTGTATCCCGCTGATGGCAATTATAATCATTTATTTTGAGTTTATAATTACATCAATATTACATTTTTAATAATCTGTTACATAAATTGACATTTTGATGCTTTCTTACTTGCGTATATAACTAAAAGAGGCGCGTTAGAATCTAAAATTGTCACGCATTAAAGTTGAAAATAAGTATTGTTTGGACTGGACAATATATTTTTTACTATATATTGCTACATAAATCTGCTCATTTTCAGCATACTATCGTCGGATTTCTTTGTGTGGCACTGGATTATAAAAATACCCATCACTGAGAACATTATAATAATTAGATGGTCAAAATCTTGATAAGTATACATACATGTTACGTAACCATTTCACCAAATGAAATCACAATTATCTGTTGAAACATTAACTGTCCAAAAATCAAAAAATCCTTATAAGATATATAATCTTCAAATGTTCAGAATGTCCCAAAAATCA
>JAUBWS010061288.1:1572-15484 GCA_032270445.1 Darlingtonia californica | reverse complement strand
ACTTTTTGATTTTTTTATGACTTTTTTGTGATTTTTCTCAAAGGTGTACGTGATTTTTTTGAGTAATTAACCCCTCGTATGAGCCTTCCGAAATGCCCACCTTCAAAGTACGAGGAATTTCGCAATGAGTACAAAAGAAAAGCTGCGCTACACTAATATGTTACGTTTCAGTGTATATGAAAATTGCTTTTATTTTATGACTATTTTTATCATATGAAGTTACGCTACATAGCTCATCATCGTCATTCACAACTTAATATTCCGCTTAATATGGCTTTAAGATAATACTTTATTTACCTCTTTGGGTAATGGAGAAAATGCCCCTTTCGGATTTTCAGGGTGTATAATTGATAACTGCTTTTTCTCCAATTGTCTTGCAGAAACTCTACGCTTTCGGCATTTCATGTAATGGTTTATTGTTGGACGCTGTCCTTTTAATGCTTCTTCGACATCCTTTAAATGTTTTTTGGAATCTAAGATATTAAATGGATGAAGATAAATTACAATTATTATTATACCTTTATAAATGAGTTGTATGTCAAAGTCGTTCTTAGATTTAGAAAAATACATAGCAACAAATTTGCTTACGAGTTCTCATTGTTTTAGGTATTACAATCCAGTCTTATGATGAAATGTGTCTTGTAATCTGCTGACAACCAGATCTAAATATAGTTCTAACTTTGATTTTGTATTTTGTTCTGCTTTGTCAGCCAGACTGCAGAGCGTCTTCTGTGTCCTGTACGTTTTCGTCTTCCTTTTTTATTTTTGAACTTCCCGCCGATGTTTGTTTATGAAACCCAGACTCTTTGCTGGACCAGCTTGACGCGGTATCGAAATGCCGTAAGTTTGCCGTGATCACGTGACTATTACTACATTAATGGCGGAGTAGAAACAACGTAAGGCGGAATCCTTGAACTTGGAACATACACATAGCTTATCTCAGTGCTTTGAAAATTTGGTTGAAATTGAGTGTAGTGGCTTTGCTAACTTGTAAGCAATCATGCCTGCTGTTAAAGGAGACGGAATGAGGGGACTTCAAGTCTTTATCTCCGATATTAGGGCATGTAAGTATTATGTATTCAATTTTCTAAAAGTAAAAAGGAGGAAGGGGATTTGGTTTTGAATGTGTACCTTAAACTCACTTCATTTGGGAATTTCTTTCCAGAAACCCTACATTATTACTAGAAAGCACAATAGTTTTAATGCCATTCTATTTTGAAATTTTTTGTGGCTTTATGCTATTTTAAACTGTTTCCTCGTGTCATAATAGACTGGATGGAATTGGATTCACTGTCGAAAATACAGACTTGTGAAGGCAGAATATATTAAAGTTCTTCCTTCTATCTTTCTGGTTGTTTTCTGACGACCTATACTTGATTTTATGGTGCTGGCGGCAGATTAACACTCTTCCTAATATTTTTCCCGTGATTTTTCTTTCACTTTTCTCTTTTCTCTAGAATTTCCCTTTCTCTTGTCCTATTTGTGTTAGTGCCTCACCCATTTGTTTTTGTTTATAGTTTCACAGTTTACCATCTGTGATAAAGGAAGCAGAAAACCTTTTACAGGGACGCCAACTTTTGAAATCCATTTGTATGAGATCATCAATATCTCCCAAAGACGCTTGCTTACCTGAACAAACACTGTCAATTCGAGAATTAATCGACCTTTTTTTTTTTGCTTGACGCTTTTTTCATTGTATATAGGTTCCAAGTTTTTCTCAATAAATTCCGAATTTTCCCGAGTTTTTCAATAAAAAAGCTAGATTTTTCTGATTTTTTCCACTGGTACAATTTTGCATTTTCCCAATTTTTTCTGATAAAATCGCCTTTTCTCGGTTTTTCCAATACAAAATTTGGAAATTCTCTGCTCCATTAAAAGCAACCAAATGCTCCATTAAAAAGCAACCAAATGTGTAAGTCTCATGCTCAATGCGCGAGAGTTGGAGTTTATGCTTTTATTGCATCAATGAAAATTATTTTATCTGCTAGAACAATCAGATTCTTTGTTTTATATGTAAAATAGATTTGTAAGTTGATGAAATAGAGATTTTCTTTGGTTTCTTTACCAACTACTGTTTTTCATTCAGTTAGGGATAACCAGGAGTTGTGGTATATATACCATTATATACCGTGATTACAGTTTATAATAATCATTATACTGCAATTGTAGTATAGATAATTTGACATAATCTTGAGAAACTTTGCTCTGCTTTTTGGAGCTAAATCGCAAAAAAACGTTCTTGGGTCTATCCAGCATTTTATTTAGTGAAAACAGGGCCTTTCAAACTTCGATTTTGATTTATTGAATCTGATGGGCATGCACTTAAAGCCACAGTTTAGCCACAGTTTTTCTCCATAATTATCTCCATAAGATATTGCTTAAGAGCCAATGTCTGTACAAATGGGGGGGGGGGGGGTGGTAGTAGTAGTCTCAATAGTAATATTTTTTTCCCATAATGTCATTCTATTCAATGAGGCATAAAAACCCTAAAATTTTAAGGTCTGAAAATCAATAATAGAAACGGCGAAAAACAGAAAATTTGATGAGGTTTCAACATTGAGGCTTTTTCAAACTACGGAAATCAGCTGTTTGCTTGATACTTTCTTTAACTATATAGCACATTCAAAACTTCAAAAGTAACTAATATCCCTTCTCTATCTAATCTTATTATTCTTCAAAACATTACTTTTATCTATCAAACTCTCCATCACTTAAACTTGTCTAGCATTTAAAATACTATCAGCCTAAGTTATTTGTTGGACTTTCATGCTACTAGGGGCCACCAGTGCAAACTACTGACCAGACCATCTGTCAGAATCTCAAACTATGGCCTCAAATCCATTCAGTACCAATCTATACTTAATTGGAATCATCATTGATTATTCCTGAAAGTCACCAAGGTATACTATTAGCGAAAAGAAAAAGATTTATGTGCCCTCCCTACAGATTTAAAAAAAATCTGTATTGAAATTGAAAAAAAATCAATAAGTTTCTGCTGCCATCAACATTTTTTTAAGTATATAAGTATATGGGATTAACAATTTTTTTTAATGAATTGGCCTTGAAATGTAGTATCTGAAAATGGTATGGCTTGCTAGGTTTCCATTAGCCATTGCCAATTTATCAAAATGTCAGGAATTTTTCAGGAAAATCGGCCATTTTTTGGTTTTGTCAAGAAATTGTCAGGAATTTCTTTGTCCTTTTATGTAAGAGCATTTTTTATATTCATGAATTTTCTCTGTACAAGATTGTTCAGGGTTCACCACTCCTTGAAACTCCTTGAATCTTCTTGAATTTTTGCCCCCTTCTAAAAAAATTCTTAATTTTTCTTGTGTTCTGAAGGAACCTCCTTGAATCTCCTTGGAAGCAATATTGTTTTCATTTATTGTTATTTTTCCAAATAAATCTGGTCTTGCAGAGTTGATGTTAGCCAACCTAGGGATTGTTAAACTTCAAAAAATTTCTAAGCCCTTAGGGCCAACTATAATGGCCCTTCAGCTGATATAGTCTATCAACTATTTCTCTCATTTCCACATGTTTCTTGTCTGTTTCCTATTTTCCTATCTTTTTTTCCTGTCTTCTTTTCTTAACTTTCAAAGCCAAAAAAATCTGTTTTCAGAGATTTAACTTCCATATTTATAAATGTTTTTTGGATGTTACTTTGATTGTGCTATTTTTTGTTGTTGCACATTTTTCTTCACTTATCAGTCAAAAAATTATTTCTGTGTTTGTATACCCTGCAAAAAGAACCTTGGCTAAACCTTGACTATATGTTCATTGTCATGATTTTAAATGATCACTCCATAGAGAAAAGGTCAAATTTAATTAATTAAATTTAATATTAGACTAATTAAACTAATTCAAATTAGTTTAATGAAAGATAGGTACAACCTAGAAAATCGATGAATCGGTCATTTACACATATCTGTTGGACATTGTCCGATGATCGACACTTATTTGCAGCCCTGAAGAACCCATTAAGAACTTTTATGTTCCATACTAGATCCTGACTAAATTTACCAGTCTAGCCTATGATTTGTAACATTCTCAACGAAAATTTGATGTCACACTGACCTGGCGCACACACCTGTTATCTAATGGGATTTACATTTTCATTTTATTATTATTGATAGTCCTGGTCAAGTTTATTTACCCTTTCTTTGGGTTCTAAGCAATTGTTTTGATCTAAAATTTTCATGTTCTATTTATTTCCAGGTAAATCAAAGGAGTCTGAGATGAAAAGAATAAACAAGGAACTTGCAAATATTAGGTCGAAATTTAAAGGTTAGTGACTTATTCTTCTGTAGTGTTATTGTAGCTAATCAGTGTTCCTAATTCTCCGTCCGTGGATGGAATTCCGTATTTTCAAAAATAGTTTGTTACATTTTCCATATCTAATAAGCGCCTTCCAGGTCTTTAAAAATGCTATTATCAAAGATTCTCTGTTTTGGCGCCTCTGCAACCTTAACCTGTATGTTACTAAATCTGAAACCAATGTCTTTTTCATTTTTGTTGATTTACAACAAAAAAGAAAATCTGCTATGGATTTGTGTTTTTCTCATTACTTTTAGTTGTAGTTTTAATTTTGAGCTTGTTAAAAGCTATTTTGATTTTCCCATTTCTGATAATTTTTTTATTAAGAATGTGCAAATAAATGATATTTGTTCCATTTTTCTTGATTATTATAAAGGTCACTTGGTCTTTTCTTACTGGTACCCACTTCTTTAAAAGAATTGTGTAAATACAGTACCGCTTGTTAAAGGAGATTAGTGGCCTCTGTAAACCCTGACCTCAGTCAGCCTTTATGTTCTCTCTCTGATGGGTAACATAAGATGTTTCATTTGTGAGTGACAAATTGCAAATGACTGTATATCTAAGTTAAGATAGTAAGTTCGTTAAACACATTTGAGGATGACTGAAGGCTCCATTTTTGTTACTTGTTGGGGATGTGCCACTCCTTTCTCAGGATTACTCTACTTACTGATCTACATCTCATATTACAACCAAGGAGCATCAATACCATTTTTTTAAGCCTTTGGCGTTACTTAATGTGGATTTGAACTAACCCTGGTCTCTCATAATATTGATATCAATAACCACTTGACAATGGAAGGTTAAGATACAGTAGAAACTGTGATTCAATAAATCAAAGTTTTTATTCATTATTATTTATTATTTACCTTTTTTGTATTCTTATTTTACAGGTGATAAGCAGTTAGATGGTTACCAGAAGAAAAAATATGTTTGTAAATTATTGTTTATATTTCTTCTGGGAAATGATATCGATTTTGGTCACATGGAGGCAGTTAATTTGCTATCATCAAATAAATATTCTGAAAAACAAATAGTAAGTAACTGATAAGTATTCTTATATCCAAGACACATGGATGTGCTTTATTTTTTGCGAAACATTATTACCTGAACACTAAACTAGGACACTAGGTGTCTTCCCCCAGTGGGGTCTCAGATTTTCGAAATACGAAATAAGGCCTGCTTGGACGAACAGGCAAAATCACTCTATTTCAGGGTTGATGTTTTTTTTCTGCTTATCTAAGTTACAAAGTGAAAATCTTCTTGGTATAAACACATGTAAGGGAAGTGAAGATTCAACTTAAGGTGCCCAAAATAAGCAGTCATGGATTATTATGGAGGCATTTGGAATGTGGAATGTGGAAAAGCTAACTTTGGGGGAGGGCTTTGTTTGGGGGACTAAAGGAGATGGAGGACACGAGGCCCTTCTCACTTAGGGGTGTTCAAATTTTCTGATGTATACTATATTGCTAGAAATTGTGTTGTCAATGAACATTACTTGTAAAACATTACTTTATTTTCTAGTTTGAATTAAATTACTTAGTAGTTGAAAATTCATTGTTAGCATTCTTTTAAATTCTTTTAGGGTTATCTCTTTATATCTGTCCTTGTAAGTGCAAACAATGAACTAATGAAACTGATCATTCAACATGTCAAAAATGATTTGAACAGTAGCAATCCAATTTTTGTAAGCTTAGCTTTACAATGTATTGCTAATATTGCCAGTGTTGATATGTTGGAAGGTGTTGGACCAGATGTCCCAAAATTATTAATTTCTGGGTAAGTGGCTGCGTCCTGTGATATAATTTTTTTGTTTGCATTCTTCTTATAATTTTTTCATAAAGTTTATTGTTCAATATAAGTTCTCAGAGTTAGGTAAGCAGGCCTCAACATATGGGGAATGAAATCATACGCACATATGCCTTTGAATAAAATGCACACCATAATTGTTAAATTTAAAACACTGTTTGCATGTGTCAAAATGCCTGTTTCACAAGCTGTGGCGAATACCACACCTAGTTTATTTTGCAAAGAACTTTTGGCATAAAATTGCCATACACCTACAATTTTCACGTCATGAATTTACGTAGTCTGGTTTTTTACAGCTGGTTTGGATTATGTAAACTTCATTTTTGTATCAAATAATAACACATTTATTAACTGATTTTTACTAGTGAGACAGCAGATGGTGTCAAACAATGTGCTTCATTGTGTTTATTGAAATTATTCCGAATTAATTCATCTGTGTTACCAAGAAACCCAGAAATGGCATCTAGAATATGTCAAATGATAAATGATTCAAACTTGGTAAGCAATAGCACAGCAAATTTAATTTACCAATTAAAAATATTGCTCGTTTGATTTTGTAGAATTTGTTTATTTTTTGTAATGTTTGGCATTCATTTTTTATTATTTAGGGTGTTGTGACATCGGCTGTCAGCCTGATTTATGAGTTGGTTCAAAAATTTCCAGAAGATTATAAAGGATGTGTGAATTTAGCAATAAATAGGTTAACCAAGGTAAGAAAAGAGATTTATTCCAACATGTTAAAATTTTAAGAACTATTTCTAAATAATTGCATTTTTATTGTTTATAGATCGTGACATCGAACGATTTGAAAGACTACACTTACTATTTTGTTCCTGCACCTTGGCTGTCAGTTAAATTGTTAAAATTATTGCAATTATATCCTACACCAGGTACTTGCATCTCTTTTTAAATAAAATATTGAAACAAGCTAGCTGCTTAGCTGAATGCTTTCCTAGCTGCTTGCCCAGTTACTTTATTTCTTAGTTTCGGTATTGCTCCACAATTATAACATCTTTTGTGGAGAACCACAAGTCTTTCTTGTGGTGAGCTGATAGGCTGAAACATCTTCTATCCAGGTTTCCAGTCATTCCAATAGCAAGACAGCAAGTTGATTTGCGGTATGCTTATACTGACGAGGCCTAATAAGACTGAAACACCTCCTGATCTCTGTAGTAAACCGTAGCTACTGAGCTAGCTCTGAGTAGCATGATCAAGCAACATTTTGATTTTTCATACTTTATAAGGTGAGCATGTTTAGCACCTGAGATAACCTTTTTTTGTGAATACAGTTCTAATGATACTTTTTTATATTTATGATTTAACATGCTATTTTTCTTCTTCTAGATGCTGCACAATTAGGAAAACTAACTGAATGTTTAGAAACAATTTTGAATAAGGCCCAGGTAATTGAATAAGGCTATTTTTTCACTTTCAAAAAACAGACTTAAAAGTGGTGTCATAATAAAGTACTGCCTTGGGTCTAGTAAGATCTTATAAGACAAAATGTATGCAATCGCTACGTTTTAGGATAAATGCTACTGTAGTAGCAATATTGCTACGTTTGATGATAATGCAAGATGTACTTTGCATTTCAAAAAATTAAATTATTGTTATTGAATTGAAATTTTGACTAAAGACTCCTAAAGGGTGTTGCTTTGTCATACAGAGAGAAATCAAAAGGAAAAAACATGAATTGTATGGACATTGGGTTAGATTACATTTTTTCATTATGGTATTTTTCTGTTTACATAGGAACCACCAAAGTCAAAGAAAGTCCAGCATTCAAATTCTAAAAATGCTGTATTATTTGAAGCAATCAACTTAATCATTCATTTGGATAGGTAATGAATTTTGTCCTATATAAATCTTATTTGTCTGTAAAAAGTTTGAAAACAGTAAGTCTGATTTTTGAGTGTTTCTTTTTTGTAGTGACCAGCACTTATTGATCAGAGCTTGCAATCAACTTGGACAATATCTGACTCACAGAGAGACAAATTTAAGGTAAACATAATTTATTTTTTGATGATTTATTACCCAGGATAGCCTCTTTAGTTCTGTTTGTTATTAATGAGGGTTCTGCCTTCCTGGGAACACCTGCAGGGAACTTGATGGAATAAACAGTGAGGTAATTTTCACCACCAAAAGCATTGAACCGGGGACCTCTGAGTTGTAAGGTCTCAACCACTCGGCCACAGATCCACAGTGATTGAGGTTACATGCTGTGCTGCCTAGGGAAAATTTTGTATTTGATATACTTTCTCTTGTTTTTATAGGTATTTAGCTTTAGAAAGTTTGTGTTCCCTCGCCAATGCTGAATTTTCTGCTGAAGCTGTACGCAAACACCAGGAAACTGTCATTAATGCCTTAAAAGTAAGTTTCTTTCATACTATACTATTTAATTTTAGTTTTTAAAAAGTTTACAAAAATTTTTGTTTTACATGCTGTAAGGCAGATCATTTGAATTTAAACTTTGTGTTACAAATAACATTCAATGATTTATGCGACTAATAGCTGTTTTTTTGGAATACCAACTACATAATGGTCCCATTGTAGGTCGCATAAGAGAAGAAGTCATTTCATGTGTTTTTTGAACTGCGACTCAAATTTTGTTCACATTGCATTGATGTAGAATTTTTATTATGAATTTATTTTTGTTTACTTGTAGACTGAGAGGGATGTTAGTGTAAGACAAAGAGCTGTGGATTTGTTATATGTTATGTGTGATAGTAGTAACGCTACAGAGATTGTTGCCGAAATGTTAGCCTACTTGAAACAAGCTGATTTTGCAATTAGAGAAGAATTGGTAAGAGTCTTGTTCATTATGATGATTTTTAAAAACTCAGAAAAATGAATGATGGTGGATTTGAATGAAAACGAAACGAAAGCCTTAAGTTTTAATCTTAAGTTTTTCTACTGCCCGTGTTTTATCTGCAAAATATTCAATCTTTTTGTACCATTCCCTTGAATGGAATAATCAATTCATTTAATTGAATTACAACCAAATTAACAGGTTGATTCATTGTTGATATTATCTAGGTTTTGAAAATAGCAATCCTTGCAGAAAAATATGCGACAGATTACTCTTGGTATGTTGACACAATCCTTGAATTGATTCGGGTTGGAGGTGATTTTGTTGGTGAAGAAGTAAGTAAAAAGTTGAATTTCTCAGCTTGACTTGAGATCTCTCGCAAAACTTGTTTTTCATGTCTCTCTCTTTTAAAAAGGCCTAAATTCAATTAGTCTTAATAATTTTAAAGAGTCCACATTTGTCATTTTCAGAAAAAGAAGCAAACAATGTTTTTGATTTCAGATCCATTTCGCAAATTTTATTATTTACGTAAGGTTTAGTTGTTTCTTAGGTTTGGGTCACCTAAACCAGTGTCTAAAACCACTTTGGCCAATCTGTGGACCTGGTTGAACCTTGGATGTTTGTTTTTGATATTATAGGTTTGGTATCGTGTTATTCAAGTGATTATTAACAGAGATGATATTCAAGGTTATGCAGCAAAGACAGTTTTTGAAGCTATCCAAGCACATGATTGTCATGAGAATATGATCAAAGTTGGTGGCTATATTCTCGGTGAATTTGGTAACTTGATCGCTGGCGATCCAAGATCTTCGTACGTTGATTTTCCTTTCTGTTTTTCTTTGTATGCTAACGAAAAATATGGTTCTTGAATCCAGAATTTATTTTTCATACAACTCGTTTTCATAAAGTTTGACGAAGTATCAAATTAACTGCCGTTGAAGAAAATTCGATCCGAAATATTCCTTTAATAAACCTAACAATATCTCTAGATACTTTGTTGTCATGGAAATTTTTATAAAACCTAGGTGGAGCTGTATAAAAAGTTAACTCAAAAATCTGTCTGTTATCAAATCTTGATCAGTTGATTCAGTTGGTAATAAAAAAGTTTAAAACAAGTACTTTCTGTTTGCCAATGTTCACATTGTTATCTCGAAGCTTGCGATTAGTTTTTTAATTGCATTTTTCTCTGATTATCTTCTTTTTTTTCAGACCTCTGGTTCAATTTGAACTGCTTCACAAAAAATTTCCACTAGCTACAGTTTCAACCAAAGCTTTGCTGATGTCAGCATATATTAAGCTGATCAACCTTTTCCCAGAAATAAAGGAAACCATTCAAAATGTAAGAACGCAATTTTTCGTTGATACATCTCTTAGAAACAACGCCGCAGTTAAAATCTTCGTACACTGTAGCAAGGATGCAAATTTTCTCTAAAGGATAACAGAATAATTCTTGAAAGGGAGTAAAACAGAAGTGAACGAAAGAGTTTTTTGCCATACTTCCTCTACAGTGGGAAAATTAAGTTTTCATTGCTGTACCGTTTAAAATTTAACAGTCGTAGGAATCCGTATGAGCTTCAACAAATCTTCTGATATATTTAACCCTTTAAGTGCCGATGACCGTTTTTGCAGGAAAAACCCTATGCGGTGGAGTGTTTTTCTCAATATTTTAACATACCGGCACTCAAAGGGTTAAACCCACGTCTAGGCTACGACCTCAACTACCTGTCCTTTTTTTCTAGGTTTTGAGAAGTGACTCAAACATAAAAAATGCTGACACCGAACTACAACAAAGGGCAGTCGAATATTTACAGCTCAGTAAAGTCGCGTCTTCGGATGTTTTAGCTACAGGTATGTCAACTATACCGACAATCAGTTTATGTGACAAGAGGTTGTTAATTTATTGAGAAAGAAAATAAAAATATACACACTAAAATTCCCTAGGTAAAACTATCGAGGCAAATTTCGCCTTCCTATTGCTCAAATAGTATTAAGAGATTTTTATATTAAAGAACGAAAATGTAAATTTTATCGCAACTTATGCCACCATTGCAATCCCCTAATGCTGATTTAGAAGCCCAAAATATCGGGAAGTTAGCTTGTAGATATTTTAATCTCATTCTAATACATAATGTTTGCTATTATAGTTTATCATTTTCTTTATCTTTGCGAAGAAAAATAATTCGCATACGATCACGCGCTCTTCTGTAGAATCGCGCTTGATGGGATCCTGAGCTCACTCTAGCTGTTCAATTTCTCACCTTATCTAAGTTGCACGTAGTTGATTTCTTGAAGTGGCGCGCTACACTAACCAACAACTTTTAGAAATAACTGCATAGACTTTCTGAGCTACTTATTTATGGTTGGTTTCGTGTAGGCTGGGATTGAATCGTAAACTTAGGATTAAGTATTGCGGTAACAGACCCTTTAACGCAAGTACCTCCAGATTTAAGTTAAAAAGGCATATTTTCAGTAACCCATTTGTGCCCAGTGCTATTACATATATTTCACATGAACTTTTTGCAAAACTTTATCCAAATATCTTGAATATTTATCGCCTTTGATTATATAAGTTGTTTAACACGTTGACTGCCAACTACGAGTATATTCGTCATTTCAGGGTCATATGTCCATTTTAGAGCAGTTTGAGTCATTTGATAGTCCTTGACTTGAAACTTACAGGAAACGAAATTTTTCAACGTGCAATTTGTGTGATTTTTGAAAACGGCCTGACGGTGAACGTGTTAAATGATTTTAGACCTTTAGTATACAAAATTGAGATTATCATTGCACATATTTGTACTTGGATTTTTTTTTCACTATCAGTTTTGGAAGAGATGCCACCGTTTCCTGAACGAGAATCGTCTTTGCTCGCAAAGCTGAAGAAAAAGAAGGGTGGAGCTGACAAAGATGATAAAGAAGCTATTGAACCACCAGCGCCAGCCGCCAACGCCCCAGCACTACCACAACTACCACAACAACCAGTGCCTCAGCCGAGAGTAAGTGGTTACGAATTTATGCGTCCTTCTGAATTTAGGAAAAGGTCGCCTGTAAATGATGAAGAGATGTATTTGTTTTAACCCCTTAAAGAAATTAGTGTTAAGAAAAGTCCTACTAAGAGTTGGTTGACGCGGCCCTCTATACGTAACCAAAGTCTGGCAGCACTGACTGAGTGGGTCGGTAGGAAGTTTCCACGGTTGAATTAATCAGACAAAATTCATTGATAAAGAAGTGATTTCCTGTTTATTGATAAAGAAATGATTGCCAGTCTATAAGTGATTGCCTGTTTATTGATAAAGAAGTGATTGCCTGTCTTTGGCAAACATCATGACAAGATAAAAACAGTTTGGTTTTTTTTTGTATCTTTAAGGGATGTACCATACATTGATTTTCATAAGAAGATGTAAATAAACGACTTTAGCGAATGAAATTAAAACTCTGAAATCTGCCATCTATTTTCATTGATAACTTTTTTCTCTTTTTTTTATAGCTACCACCATTAATACAAGCAGGTGAGTAGTTTAAGAGATGACTCAATAATGAATTTTGAACATGTTTTTATAAGAAACTTGACTCTGTCCTCGAGGGAAAACCTATATACCTACACATATATATTACTTCAAAGAATCATTTCACTTCATTAGTGCCATTGATTCATTATTATTTTCCATCCTTTTTGTTTATTGAATTATTTGATTAATTGAAATTTGCCTTGTTCAATAAATACAAAATTTTATGGTGATTACTTATTTTATTGTGATTACTGAATGAATATCTGGTTTCCTCATCTTCATTTTAGCACCAGCACAAACGGGTACATTGTTAGATATTTCGGAACCAAGTCCTATAAACTCTGGTATATCGTTAGATTTCCCTTCAGACTCGCCAACTCTAGTAACAGAAGATACGATTAAGAAGTAAGTGGATACTTGTTGTGACTATTGATGTCAAACATTCATTACATAATGCGACAGTTGAGGCGAATTCTTTTATTTAAATTGGTAAACTCACCGGGTTATGACACCCGATTAAGCCAAAAACATACCTTACCGGCCAAAAAAAGTCGGCCTACGTTTTTGTCGGAATAAATTCTTCGTCCTCCCAAATTGACGAAATCTCAATTTTTGAATTCCTAATTTTGATAAGTTCGAGTTCACCGAGTTCGAGATCACTGCAGACTTTTGGTCCCGTTGTTTTTATTTCGGTGAAGATGAATTAGTGCTCATTCTCATACCACATAATACTATATAAAGGAACTAAGTACCAGTGGTGGCCTGACCAGGTGGGGCAGTGGGGCAAGCGCCCCAGCGGAGCGCTGACAACCCAAGGGTGCCGAAATGTTAGGGGAGCCAAAATCGTCAAAGTGCAAAAGAATCATATTCAATGCTAATTGTCTTTGTAAGATTAGAAGAAAAGATGTATTCTGTCACTTATCAACATAACTTGCGTACACACAACGCAGTAACGTAAAGGAAAACGTTAGGCACAGTGCATCACGTTAGCTTAGCCTAATAATTTGCTCTTTTTCTGCTCAAAAGAAGCACTTTACAGGCTGGGTTTTTGAAAGAGAAATTACTTTCTGGTTTTAATGCTCCCTTTTCTCCTCCATAACTTTTAGGACTATCGTCGCGTCTTTTCCGCTTTGATTTTCATGTTTTCCTGATATTAAACTTTTTTAAGCAGAAGAAATTCCACTTTCAGTGTCCATAGGGCACAATTTCCAATTTGATAAGATTTCCAGCTTAATAGGTTAAATTCACTCAATTTGACTTTTTATGTTAGATATTTTATTTCTTATTCAAAAACAACTAATTTTCCAGTGATCTAGAGGTCGAAAACATAGCCAATCGCGGTGGCCCTTAATCCCGTACATTTCAAGTGCATTTCAGCAAATCTAGGACACGAGAAATTTAAATCTTTCATCTGTGAAATTCACCCGATGGTGTCATTACTGTGAATTTGTATTGATCAAAAAAATGCATATTC
>JAUBWS010061277.1:0-15484 GCA_032270445.1 Darlingtonia californica | reverse complement strand
TCAAACAACCTTTTTCTAGACTTTTTCTAAAGAGTCAAAAATCGCCGATTTGGTACAGTCAAAAAAAAACGTGTCCTAATAGTGAACTGCAATTTTCACCACCGATATCCTATTGGAAACGTCAATCTCGAAACCCCTAAATCCTAAGCTACGTGTCTTGAAGGAATTCTGTGATAAAACAGTATTTTCATATGTTGTCGAGCTCAAAAGTTGTCTCATAAGTCCTGTTGCAGAATTGAAAAATGTTCTTTATTTGACGAGATATATGACTTATTTCTAGTATTTTTAAACAGAATGGTTAACTTTTAAAAAGAAAGTAAAAGTAGTTATCGCCGTTATAAGAAATTTTTAGCTCAATATAAGGAGGATCGATAAAAATTTTGAACAAAATATCTCGTAAACATGAAAAGAAATTTTAAAACCGTTAAAACTGCTATGAACAAAATTTCAAGCTCTACAATATATGAAAAATTATTTTTCATCACAGAATTCCTTTTACCACTTTTCCACACATTCACTATTAAAGTATTTTATTTTCTTGATACCTGGTCCTGGATGTGAACTGTATTTCAAATCGGTCACGACAGCATCAGCAGGTATATGCCACGGATCGGAAGCGTACACTTTGACATGGTAATAGTAAGATGCGTGATTATTGATTGTAGAATACATAGTTTTTCCATCAAGTATTACTTTAAAGGTGTACTTTCCATTTACGTACATCTGTTCAACGACAACTGCTGTGAACTTATTCGTTGGGAGGTCATGGGGTGCATCGTATCCACCATTTCCTTTATTGTTTATGGAATGTCTGACGTGAAGTCTGAAAGAATTTGGTATGAAGAAAATAGCAGGTACTCTTTGCCCATTGTCACAACATGCGCCACCAGTAGTGAAAGTTAGTATGCTAGTATAGGTCGAATGTTTTGACACAGGTTTGATTTTGAAGGAAACACGCCATTGTTTATGCCAGTTATAAACGACACCAACTAATCGATTTTGGGTCAACTTTCCATCTGTAATTAGAGACAGCAATAATGATGCATTAAACTACGGAGGACGAACGACAACGTTAAAAATAAAGGCTCCAATTCCTGTGTTTGAAAGCTTATGACTCTTAATCACGTGCAAGTCGACCAGAACAACTTTTCCAAAGAACATTAAAACAGCTTTTACTTGGCTTCAAACTCAAATATAGGCTCCAATTTGTCACATTCCAGTGACCAAAAATTTAGGTTGAAAGTTTGAGAAGTGTTAAAAAAGATTGAAACTTTTGAGGAAAAAGTAAACCGTAGTCAAGGTTTAACCCTTTTGTTCATGAGCTTTTTCGTGCACCTTAGATTCATGGGATGGGGAAAATACCAACGCTTTGTTCAACGATTGACAAAAGTAAGATAAAAAGTTCATGCTTGGCACAATATTAGTACCTAATGTCTAGTTTGCTTGATTTGGCTATGGAGGTTGGTTAGAAGGACCCAGGTGACTGAAAATGGCTATAATTCTTGATTTTATTTGTGTGTGTGGTATCTTGAAAATATGAAAAACTCTTTCTCAAAAAAATGGCAATTACTGCATTTTTCCATTTTTCTCAGAACATCAGTAGCACTTATTGGAAAATGACGAGTCATTTGAAAGGCAAATTATGGTGGAATAATAATACGAAAAAGAAATATTAGAAAATTTACAATTTTTTTTTAATTTCTTATTTTTTTATTATTTCTTTTAATTAAAGAAAAGTGAAGATGAAAAATGTCAACTTTTTTCTATTTATGGTATAAACTTCAAATTTGGTCGATAGAAAATTCAACCTTAGCTGATTTTGATTAACTTTTTCCATAACTTCTATAGTTTTGAATGTACAGGCCTTCAAAGTAGGCCAAAAATAGCAAAAAAGGCCTTTTTTCTTATAACTTCTGAAATAATTAAGATTTCGATGCGATTTTAGCGTCAATGGATACCCATTCTTCTTCTCTTTTGTTTCGTATGAAAACTAATTTAATTCAAAAATTATTTCAAACGCTATAGTGAATAATTCTTTTGGGTAGCCTTTTTTTCTGAACCAAACTGTACAGCAAAATTACAGGAGGAATGTAAAAGATCATTAAAAAAATTATTATTCTTTTCATTAGTAATATAACATTTAAATCACCTTTTGCTCACCTTAAGAAATTTTAGGTATGTGATTCTTTTTGGTGCATAAAATCTTCAAGAAATTACTGCATAATTTTGAAGTAAAAAAATCAAAAAGATCTCAAAAAGTTGTTTAGTAAGTCTCTTCACAGTTTTTAAAAATCTTTTTTACTTCTCAAGATACTTGAGTTTAAAATCTTCTAATTATGCTTGAATAAATTACAGACTCTTTTTACACCATAACAGTAAATCTAAAGTTATGGTTTCCTTGGGTTTTCTTACTATAAGATTCCAATAAAACCTATCTATGATATCAACTCACTACGATAAATGATTCTTGAAAGTTTTACCCTTTTCTCACCAGTACTTCATGAACTATTCACGAAAAATAGAATATGCAAATAATTATGTGACATCATAAGTGTCACAAGTCATCTGCATAATTAAATAAAGTACCTTTCAGATAGCGTGAAACATTTTCTTTAAAGGCCGATAATTTCTCATCCATTCCTCATATAACATTTATTTTAGTTTAAACATTAGATGTCTCAAAGTACTTTGAGTATAAATTTAATGCAGATTTCGCGATTCAAATCGGATATTTTTGCGTGTGAAAATAATTAGTTTTTGCTTAAAAAATGGTATCATTTTCCATTCATACAGTGACAAGCTTAATCTTAGCTTTTTAAAGCTGTGCAAAACTTTTTTCAAATTTTTTTTTTCATTATTCAGATATAGGCGTAACTTACTTCTTCAATCTTCAAATCCAAATATCTGGAGAATAAAAAGAGATTTTAAAGACTGTAAAAACACACAACTTATTGAGTTCTTTGAAATATGTTTAAAATTACGCAGGAACCCATTTTAAGTCAGCAATTATCATAATACACTCACTTTTAAACTTCTCTATTACCCTATAATGATAGTAGTACTTAACTTTTACGAGGAGCGTACCCTTTAATTATTAGGAAACTGTCAGACAATGTTCGCATTTTGTAGTTATATTTAAGGGATATGTGTCAGATGTAGGAGTAACCCTGTTAGCCCAACTAGCCCCAACCAGCACAAGACGTCATTTCGACGTTGTTCAATAGTCACGCGACGTCGTCGAAAAGACGGTCTTGTGCTGGTTGGGAACAATTATAATACTTACTTTTAAACTTCTCTGCTACCCTGCAACACTGATAGTTGTATCTGACGTGTTTTTGAGAGCCATCCCTTTCTAAATGGAAATATGTCAAAAAATGATGGTAGTGTGAGCATTTAACACTTTGTTGATCTAAATATACAGTGTTGCCATTTCCATCATCAGTGAAGGGTGTGTTTGCCACATAACACGTCTTCTGTTTGGATAAGATGCAGCAGCTGTATCCATATTGAATGGTACTCGACGATGGTCGATGAAGATGAAATGAGGTGATGTAGTTGTTAGCGCATTGTAGACTGTGTTGATCCAGGTACACCATGTTTCCACCACCGTCAGGTCTAGTGTTGGTGTGCTGTTTCACATCTTTTTCGCAATGGTATGGCAATTGGCAGCATTCAAATCTATATTGATAATGGCCATCTCCTTTTCTGGTCAACCCGAATGATCGGAGACCATGGCTGGCAGGACATCTGACGGTGTGCTGGTCCAAATAGAAGTTTTTGCCACCACCTTCGGGTCTCCAGTGAGTTGCGTGGCTATGGCACTCCCAAACAAAATCTATGGTAAGGTATAATACAATCATCCTTTTATGTCTAATGAAACATTCAAGAAGTTTCAAGCTAGTAGAACTCTTAGCTACTAAATAACATTGACATGTTTTTGCTTCAAAATTTTGAGTGAACAGTCAGCCAATAATAAAACGTTCTAAAACGATCCGTTGATGGTGTGGCAATGGGGTCGCCCTTGGCATCTATATTAGTCAACATTTTCATACTTAAATTATGAAGCGAAAGCCTTTCGTGTACATCGTGTACACAACCTTTATAGACGTTACGTCAGTGATAGCTTCCTGATATTTAAAGAAAAGTCTTCCGTTTAACGTTTTTTTCTAGTAGTTGAACAATAAATCACACCAACAGAAATTTTCCTATGAAAAAGAAATTGTCTCTTAAGACATCTTTTTCGTTTCTCGATGTAGAATTCGTAAAAGAAGCCGGAAAGTTATTAATAAGTAAGTATTATATACCGACACATAAAATTTTAGCTCATTTTCAAGTTTTCCTTTTCTAAGACTTTTTCACCAACTTTATATTTGTTTATATAGAGTTGAAAAGCCCTTTCAAATCGCATCATTTCATTTTCCATAAGAAAAATGGGCAGATTTCAACTGGTATCCTTCATTTTGATGCACACTGTTGCGCATGCATAGAATCTTTAATAATGTTATAATGACCTGACTTATTAATTTGATAGAATGCTGCTTTATATAAAATTTGGTACCTGATAACATGGTGTTGTGAGTATACCCCGAAAACGTCAATGAAAATGAACAAAATTAAAAAGGAGGAATTGAAATTTTAATCAATGAAATGGCAATAAAAATTTACTGTGTCTTTTATTATTAAATCAAGCTGACCCTTAGTATTTTTAGAAAAGCTATACAAATCATCTCCCTTACCAGGTCCTTTATGGGTTACATACACGAGATTTTTGACCAAAGCATTCGCTTCAGGATCCCAAGGATTCGACGAATATAAGCGAACATTGTGATACCTTTTTGGATTGCTATTAATTTTATGAAAGTAAACCTTCCCATTAATGAAAACGGAAAAGACGTATTTCCCTTTCTCATATTCTTGTTGCACAACGACAGAAGTGTATTTGTTTGCAGGAAGTTGGATTGTATTCACACCGGTATTTCCATGATTGTTGATTGAGTGTCTGATGTGTAGTCCAAATGAATTTGGTTGAAACCAGATTGCAGGGATTCTTTGACCATTGTTACAACAATTTCCACCAGCTGTAGCATGAAAGATATTAGCATATTTGGCAACTTTTCCTAATGGTTTGATTTGAAAAGAAACACGCCATCTTTTATACCAGGTGGGTACGATTCGAAGAAGATGGTTACTCGTCAAAATTTCATCCACTGTAAAACAAAGTCAATATATTGAGATTACAAAATTAAAGTGCTGATAAACTAAGCTTTAGGTGACAGATTGGTCACAATTGTAGCAGTTTGGTGGAAAAACAATAAGTCGCTTATTCTTCTTCATATTTTAAGGCAGATCTGCATTACAGAAGTACAATGCTTCCAGAATAAAAGTGTTAGATAAAGTAAACCATTACTTCTCTGTCTGAAAAATCGTGAAGTCAGATGAACGTTGGCACAACGTGAAAACGATGTCTTGTGTTTATTGGGTTATATATATAGAGTAGCGTATATAGAGTAGGCGCGCAATCCAGGAGAAGAGATGATAAGTCATTAAATGGCCATTCTTTTTTTATCAACATAATATTAAATTTAGTTTTTAATGACCTAATGACTTTTTTGTCTTCTCCCGTAAGCGCAACCAACCTCTACAGTGTGTTTCAGAAAAAGAAAAAAACGGGAAAAATTATTCACTGTAGTGTTCGAAATAATTTTCAAGCTGATATAATATTTATACCAAATAATGGAAATTAAAAGAACTTTAAATCACATTAAAATCTGAAACTTTATTACACAAAATTTTAACGATCGATTAGCAACTTTTATAATGGCAATCAGGCAAAACTTGATACGCGTAGTAAAAATGTCTTTTGTTTTCGCACTCTATGAACGTGTTTCTACAAAATTAATTTTATTTAGAAACCTCTTAATTAAGTGTTCGTGACAATGGAAATAAGGGAATGAGAATTTGACAAAAGATTTTAAGCTTAATTGCTATTGTGAGTCGAGGTGATAACTGATCGTAAAAGCACCAAGCAATTAAAATCTAGATAAACTATTATCTGTCGTGATTTTTCGAAGTATGAATTAAATGTCATTAACAATGAAATATGAAATACCAACTGGGATGAACTTTATATCCAACAAGCAGTTGATACGGTATACAATTATTTGAATGATACTTTGTTGAACACACTTGATCATCATGCTCCTGTTATTCAAAAGACAGTAAAAAGAAAATCATCGCCTTGGTTAAGCAATGAACTGAAACAACATATGAATACCCGTGACAAACTTTTACGAAAAGCAAAAAAGTCGAAACGTGAAAATGATTGGAATGCATATCGACGAAAAAAAAAACTTTGTTAAAAATGAGCTTGCAAGATCCAAACGCTCATTACCGTACAAAACTTCAAGAAAACCGAAACAAACCCAATACATTATGGAAAACTATCAAAGAAATCTTTCCTGCAAAATCATCATCGAAAACCCTTTAAGCTGAAGAAAAACTCATCACTGACAACAAAACAATAGCTGAGGAGCTCTGCAAATTTCTTCTGTTCAATTGCGAGCAGACTTAAGGAAAAAGATTTTCCTTTGACAAACTTTTTATGGAAATTTTATAAACCCTGTCCGACCCAGGGTCCAGTCTTCATCCGTTTCCAACAACTGACTGGACAAGATGTTTTGAAATATCTAAAGAACTTGAAGCCTAAATGTGCGACTGGTCTGGATAACTTAAAAACTTGTTATCTAAAAGATAATGCGCTGTCGCCAAACTATTGACCTACGTGATTAACCTATCATTAAAAACTGGAATATTTCCAAATAAACTGAAACATGCACGTGTAACACCGATTTACAAGTCATAGGCGCAAAGGACAGTTTCAACAAATACCGTCCAATCAGTATACTACCAGCACTTTCAAAAATCTTCGAAAAATGTGTCCACAAGCAGCTCATGAATTACCTTGAGGAAAACCATTTACTATCAGATCATCAGTTCGGATTTTGCCGATATCGTTCTACGAGCATGCAACTACATTCTTTACAGACCAAAGAAGACATGCTATGGATAAAGGACAGTTAACTGCGGTGCTGTATTTTTCGACCTCAGCAAAGCGTTTGATACTATCAGACACGTCTCGATCATCAACAAGCTTTCTTCATTTGGTATTAGAGGAATAGAAAAACAATGGGTAACTAGTTACCATTTTGTTCGAAAACAGCAGGTATCGTACCAAGGCACAATTTCAACACGATATTCTATATTCTGTGGCGTACCACAAGAATCTATATTAGGCTCTTTGCTATTCCTGTTACATATTACTGTTCAAACCCTCTCGTCTTGCAGTATATTATTGCATGCGGACAATACCGTCATTTATTATTCTGACAAAGATATAGATGTGATCCAATAGAACCTTGAGAAAGACTTCAACTCATTTACCAAATGGTTGACCAAAAATTAACTGATTATGAACTGTAAAAAAGGTAAAACTGAAGTAATGATTCTCGGAACCAACCAACGACGAAAAAGGCTGGGCGACACGACCTTAAACTTGCAACATAATTTCACACCTATCAACTTCACGACGACGTAAAAATACTTAGGACTTACACTAAATTAATCATTCAATATGACCCCACACTCGGGTGCAATGGTGAAGAAGGCGTCATCAAGAATCAACATCTTGAGAAAAATGAGCAACCTCATGGATTCAAAAACCGCTAAACTTATTTATCAGTCTCTGGCCGTACCGATTCTGACATATTGTTCAGTACCTCTCTATGGTTCAACTCCACTTTATATCAAGAGACAAACTGAACAAATTGAGGCTCGAGCTCAATTTATAATGTGGAAAGAATACCTAAGGTCGAAAACATAAAAAAGAAATAGCTATGCATTTTTGTACACAAATGTCGTTACAACGAAAATGTGTTCGGCGAATTCAAAAACTACTTCAAGATAAAGAAGAGTGATGTGAATACGAGAAACAATGGTACGAAAATCGAAATTCCAAAAATAAACTTGAAATGGCAAGAAAATTTACTTACTACCAAGGAGCAATTATTTTCAATGAGCTTCCTTTAAACACCAGAATGGAAAATGATTTCATAAAATTCCAAAGCAATTTATCATGATTTTCTTTTTTCGTCATTTAGCCAAAGTTCTATCACTTTTAATTTTGCACTTAATTTTAATCCCAAATTTTAGCTTCTTTATTCTCAAGTTTGTGAATGGTTTTAGTCTAAACCACTTCTCGTATACCAAATTCTACTTTTTATGAGTTTTAATAGTTTTTCATTACAAAATTTACTTATAAATTTTTAATAGAATTTTAATACAATTTCAATTTATTTTTTTTGCTCATTATTTTCTGCTATAACATAACTTCTGCGATAACTGTATATATCTGACATTATGTAAATATGATGTGACTGTAGAATAATCCTGTATAAAAATTGTTTAATAATAATAATGATGATAATAATGAAATCTATTATAACTTTGAATAATATTCAAGATGCTAACGCGATTTAAGTATCATTAGATAGCTCCCTTTATTTTCTATGATTTGTTATAAAAATCATATCAATTTTAAACTTATATTTTCAGTGGACGTTTTTCTGAAACACACTCTAGATAGGCTACAGTGGTTCTTATCCTAAAATTTTTAATTCACTTTGCAGAAATTTGACTTGGAATCGCTATTTTCCTATTTAGCGAAAAGCATGAAAAAAAAAGAAATCGACGATGGGCAAATACGCCATAAGCAGGTAAATGAATCTGCATATACTAATAAAATAGATTAGTTTTATATCAAGTAAACTTACAGTGATCACATTCGAAAATGCTTGCCTCTGCACCAAGCAAAATTATTGAGCTAGTGGTAAAAGCGAGGAAAATCCAAAACAGCTTCATTCTCGTGGTGTTAATCTTATGAGAACTACTACAAAATAATGGCCAATCTATTCGTTATATCAATTTATTCTCAATAAAACGGAAGACATTTGCACAAACTTTCATGTTCAAACAATTTTCTTTGATAAAGTTTTCATAAATAAATGTTGACCGAGTTAAAACAAACCCATCCAACTATCTCATTGTAAAATTAGCTAAAACGGAAGATTTTTCAGTAAAGGCAACTTGAACCTCTCTCAAAGAAAGTTTATTTACAGGCACACAACAAATAACTACGGGCTTTTCAAAAAACATTTAACACATTTGTTGCCATGGTAAAAAATTTGACCACGCCACCGGAAGTTTTTTTCTCGAAAATTTAAAATGTGCAGAATCTCAGATCCATCAAATTAAAATTTTGAATTTTTAAAAGAAGAAGGCTTTCCTCGTGTAATTTTGCATTACCTCTATATCCGCGACTGGAAAAATACCTCAAAAAGCTTTTTCTCCTTAAGTAAGATACTTTTAGAAGAAAAAGAAATCCCTTGCTTAGCTGGGAGATCTATTCAGGTTGTATCAGATAAACGGCATGTCCTCTAGACTTCTAGAGTCTCTTAAATACTCGAAAACTATGCCAATGGGAGCGAAATAATTGTGTCCGGGGATTTGAACTGTGATTATAACAAAAAGAAGGACTTCATAAAAAGATTGAGTCTATAATAAAACTGAATGGACTTAAGCAAATGATTATATCTGCAACTTGCATACATGTTCAGTATTAACGCATATGCAATTTGGACAACATAAAGTGTGTTCCAAAAAAAGACTACCCAAAATATTGTTCATTACATAGCGCATGAAATAATTTTCTAATGAAAAAAAAGACTTTTATACCAAACGAAAAAGAAGACTAAAGCATACCTAATGACACGTAAATAGCAAATCTTAAATAATTTTAAATCATCAAAATCTGAACTTTAATACACAAAATTGTAATGATCAATTTTTATCCTTCACAATGGCAATCGGGGAAAAATTGATATCAATTATAAAAGTTGCTTTAGTTTTTGCAATATTTGAACGTGTTTTGGCAAAATTGATTTTCTAATGATCCTATTAACTGAGATTTTATGTCACTAGGAATAAGGAATATGAAAGTGACGAAAGATTTTAAGCGCAATTGCTTTTGTAAGTGAAGGGGATAAGTGATTATTAAAACTTCAACTACAGTGTGCGTTCTGACAAAAACGGAACCCGTACTTTAAGCAACTATCTTTTGAAATTTATAGCTAAAACATTCGAATTTCATACCAGAAAGAAGAAAATGTTATGCTCTTTTCAAATATACCATTTTGAAGTTTATATAAAAAGTAATTGGACCAGTATCAGAATTTTGAGCATGACACCTTTCAATTAAATCTATAACGATCAATTAGGAATGGACATTAATGACCCAGTTAATACAAAAAGTAATTAAATCGCAATTGCAAACAAAACGCTATATTTACATTTGCATGACTTTCTTGTTATAAAAATAATTTTTTGAATTAAGAAAATTCTAAACTAGAAATTTTTTAAATAAAACTTGCCATTTTAGCTTGCTTTGAAAGGTTTCCGCGAAGTAATGGGAATAAAGTTGTTTTTAAATAAAAAATTGATTTTGAGTACAGTTCAAACGGTGAATAAAATATTTGTGTTGTGAAATAAACATTTTCGTGACACACTTAACACAGCAACAAAAAATAAGTCAGCTCGACGTAAACAAAAGATTTATAGCTCAATTAAGTTTGAGTTTATTGAACTTCAGAACTGACCGTATCGAGAAAAAGAAACCTGAATAAGTCCTGAAGAAATTCATTTCACAAAGATTTTTGAAAAGCTTAGGAAATTATGTTTCTATTGGTATAAAAACCAAGAAGAATGAATAACAACTTAATAACTTGCAGCCTTTTAAAAGTTGGGTTCCGTTTTATTCAGGACACACTGTAAAATAGATAAAAAATCGAGATAAAATTTCTTATAGCTTTCGAGTTGCAAGCTGCTTTTTTCAGAAAAATCTAAAATTAGCAATTCGTACAAAAATCCCTAGGAAAATAAAGAAAGCAAATTGAAATGAAACTACAAAAGTTAGTATATATTCAAATGAAATGCAATTGTTTTGCAGACTGCAAAAACACAACCATGCAAAGTTTTATTCACAAGTTTTAAAGCTCTGAACATAACATACCTTCCTTGATAAGTACTTTAATTATTACCAAATAAATTATCGAGCTATTGTTATATCGGGACTTATTTTTGCAAGAATAAATCCCACAAAAATTTTTAGAGAGCCAAAGAGCCAAATTGGCAAAAATTAATCCTGTAAAATATGTAAATGTCAACTATTTGGTAGAAACTAAAAACAAACTAAACTCATAAATCAAATATTGAAAAACAACTAATCTCTCATTTCCACTTCACAGTCTTCAACTGTCCATGTCTACCCGGGTCATAAAAAGAAATCTTGCAAAGATTTATACGAAAATAACCAATACACTTATTTTAAAGGTATAATACAATTTTAAGGCAGAATTCGATTATTGACATGTACAGAATAATTTCACCACTAAATAGCACAACTCAAGATTTGAATGTCAAAATTTATCGATACAGAAGACGGATTTTCAAACTTCTACACACACCAAAAAGTTTATTTCAAATGTTCATAATGTCAAAATTGTATGCCATGCAGTAAACAAAATAATACATAGATGAAAAGTTTCTGGACACATTAAACAAATGTAGACCGATGTACATTAATATGTATGTTCATATCCTAAAAATTATATACGTCATAGTTGTAACCGAAAAAAATGTTTTTTAGCATGAGTTCTCAAGTACATAACACAGTCTACCAAAATAGATTGGAGGGAACAAAATTTAAAAATCTTATGTGAGACTACTGTCTTTTCACGTTGTCACCATCCACCTGGTATTTTCGATAATCAAAAATGTCTCTTGTTTATTTTAAAAACATAACAGGAAAATGATTTGTAAAGTGCATTGATATCCACGTTAGTCCACCCTGTTACGAAACTTTTCATCAGCTAGAATTTTCGAACACTCTCGCGATATATTTCTTAAATTGTTTTTCCTTTGATGATGTTTGATGATCCATCTCAAAAAATATCATGTTAGAAAATTTTTGTTAAGACAAAAAGCGAAGAGAAAAATATCAACATTTTCCTATCTATGGTATCATTTTCTTGTGTGCAAGAACTTTGCTGAAATATTTACGGTTACACGTTAGAAAAATGTACGGGCAAGAAAATCGTTAATTGGGAAAAAATCCATTGTTGGAGAACCTCTGGCTAAGGATAACATGAACTAAAGTTTGGTAAGTTCAAACATGCAATTATTTTTGTCTGTCATCTTTTATCTATTAGTTCACTAAATACAACTCTTAACTAAATTTTTTAGCGTTTTTGAGTGTTTTTGGTCGAATTTGAGGGGCTCTTTATTCAGAATAAATATATCAGAGTACGCTATAAGCAAGTTGGTTCAAGTTACAAGAACTTCAATTTCCATAATGGAAGATTAAGCTGTGGATGAAATTCGCGTGAGATTTTTCCCCGTATACAGGATTATTTAATAATCATTATTATTACGTTGTATGCACAGATTTAAAATTAACGAAAAGCAGTCATCAGTTTATTAATCCTTGCACAATATTAGTGTCTCAAATCTATTGAAATGCTTGTTAGAAAGTTTCAAAACATTTTTTCATTGTTCATCATGTAATAAATTTCAGAAGCATCCAACGAGGCAAAAATAGAGAATATCTGTTCTTTTTTTCCAGGAAGGTCACTTTAACCAGGAATCTAGCCAAAACAAAATGGTCTCAGAACACCTAGAAATATCTAGGAAGTTAACATTTTCGTCCAAAAAAAGAAAATCCAGTAGCCAAAAACACAAACTATCTCTTCTTTTTATCCAGGAAATCTAAAATAAAATCTAGTAGGCGTCAAATCGGTTCAGAACACGTCATAGAATACATGAAAATACAGCAGCCCAAAACACAAGGTATCTGTTCTTTTTTTTCAGGAAAGCTAAAAATTACTAGCGCATCAAATGATCTCAGAACACATCCATATTTTCCAGGAAGTTGAAATTTTCAGCAAAACACAAAGCAAATTTTTCAGTAAAGTGTTTAATAAAATACTCTCCGAATACATGTAAATTTATAGGAAAAACATGCCTTCCGAACAA
Source organism: Darlingtonia californica (assembly GCA_032270445.1). Classification (NCBI taxonomy): domain Eukaryota; kingdom Viridiplantae; phylum Streptophyta; class Magnoliopsida; order Ericales; family Sarraceniaceae; genus Darlingtonia; species Darlingtonia californica. The sequence goes on along the minus strand of JAUBWS010061277.1, from coordinate 2,341 downwards.
ATACTTTGCAGAAATGTCTCGCTGGCTGCTTTCGAAATATGTTGGTGTACTGTAGACATGTTTACGTGGAAGTTTGTAGAGCTGTGGCCTTCCAGGCCTTACAAGAAAACCTTCTACTTAGTTCATAAAGTAGAATAAGTATGAAGTAGCTTTGCAACATAATTAAGGTAAATCAATTTTGTCCATGAAAATCTTCTTTAATGATGTTTGATGATCCTGATGATCTTCGTTTGCAGCCTGTTAACAAAAATCCCTTTACAAGAAACTTAATAATATCTAAAAATGAAAATATAAAATCAAATAGAGTTAAGAAAATTATTTGATATTGCCATCTTGAAAACAAATTTTCTTTGGAGTGGCAATGGGCTGTCCCTTGGCACCAATTTTAGCTAATTTATGTATTACTTATTTATTAATTTATGTAGTTTCATGAAAAGAATTGGATTGAAAAGTAAAGTACGGTCTCGAAAAACCTCTGTATTACAAAAGATATGTTAATGATATATTTTGTGTCTTCAAAAACAGAGACCAGGCTCTAAGATTTTTTTATTAATAAAACCAGCAACACAGTAAGATTTACTATTGAAGAAGTAGTTGATAAAAAATACCAGTTTTAGATGTACTTCTTGATAATAACGGACCCATCAAAACATCTGTACAACATTAACAAACATTTACAAGGCTATACACTAATTCTAATAGTGTTATCTCATTTTAGTACAGATTCACTGGGCTTAATACGTACTCTGGTTGAGAGGAAATTTAAAATAAATAACGATTAGTTTTCTTTCGATGCTGACATAAAAGACTTGATTAAACCCTTAAATCGTAATGAATGCTTATCCACCTTACCTGGTAAATAATGGTATAAAACTTTATTTACTTCGGAAATATAGTGATAATAAGGTTGATGATAAGAGTGCAAATTTACAATGCTAAACAAAAAATTGGTGATATGATGTTAGGTTAATACTTACAACCACGAAAATTAGAGATTCTTTTTACTGTAAGGACAAACTTGATTTCTTCCATAAGGCCTCTGTAGTCTGGATGTAATTCCTGTTATATTGGAGAAACTGAAAGACACTCGTCCAGTAGGATTAGGGAACATTTAATCACGGAGAAAAAGTCACATATTTATAAACACCTTCAAGATTCTTCAAGATGTAAGGAACTGAGTGACTTATCCTGTTTCTCTATTTTAGATACTGCGAATACAAGCTCCTAACTTAAGATCAAAGAAGGTTTGTAAATAAAGTGAAAGAAACCCTGTCTAAATAAGCAAGTCAAGCATTATATTGTGTCTTTAACGGTTTTTTATCTCTCGTGAATATTTTATTATCATTAATATTATCATCATCGTCAATAGTTAATATTCTTTTATTTTCTTTTAGTAAGTCTATCTACTATTTTATTATTTAGTTCTATTTTTAATAGACATATTTCATTACTGTAACATATTTTCCATTTTTATTGTCTCTATTATTGCCATCTTGTCTTTGCATGTGGAAAATTTGTATATTATGTTTACTGTAAAACAGTTTGTTTCAGACATTCAAATTGTCCAGTGTTTTTTAGACATTCAAACTGCCCAGTCTGTTTTAGACATTCAGAATACAGGAATGAGCAATTTTCAAGAGATTACAGATTTAGATCAAATATTAGAAATTGCACATTTTTAGAAATGCATGCTACACCTCAAGATTTTATTCTTGTGCAATTGATTGCTTTCTAGAACTTAGCTACAGGTTGCTTCTACCTGAAATTTTAACAAAAGCCGAATTTTGGCTGGTCAGGCTATTTAACAAAACCCAAATATTCATAATTTTCATAAAAGACATGCTGCTGAATCTCAAATTTGTGAATATTTTGATTCATTAATTTAGTTTACATACGTTTAACAAACATTCGGTTTTTGAAATTGCTTTGTTCTTGAAGAATTTTCGCCTGCAAATCCCGTGGTGGTCCAGTGGTAAGGCGCTCGCTTAACGTGCGCAAGGTCCCAAGTTCAAATATCTCAGTGGGTGCATATTTTGAACCATTATAGCTATGCTTGCGCATTTTTTCATGAAAATAGATATTGCTATTTTAAACAAACTGTGAACGTTTCATTTTCTCTACTGATGTCCGGATTTCTTAACAACTGCTGTTGCTATAAACGCTTTTTTTTTATAAGAATGAAAAAATTCCGAGCAGGCTCAAATATTCTTCCAGTTTTAATGTTTTTAAGCATCGATTATTCTTAGAATATTCTTAAATTTTGATATTCACATTTCCTTGATGATTAAAAAATTGATCTTTCGTGCATGTTTTATATTACATATTCACTTGAAAGTCAACA
>JAUBWS010061266.1:0-15489 GCA_032270445.1 Darlingtonia californica | reverse complement strand
CTATGTTACAAGATACAGTGAAATTTTAATTCTTTTTTTCTCTCCTTTGTTACTTGGATTTCTCGTTTTACCCTCAGGGCGTGTTTTCGTTTTCTTTTGTTTATTTTTTAGTTTATTGTACTTATATGTTCAATAAGATATGATATTATATTAGTTAACAGTATACGTTATACTTTTTTCCTATCTTTTTTTATAATCTATCTTACAATACATCAACCACAAACATATTTAATTGTACGCTATTTTGAAGGAAGAGCCAATTTGTAATAATTATTGGAGTCGAAATATATAACCGTTATTATTATTTTTATCAATTTACGGTTGATGTCAAGGAAGACACGACAATTGTACGTTTTCCCGAAGTCCAAGAATATTCCGATAAAGATTGGAGGGCAATCGAAATGTTTTTATCCAAAATGAAACCCATAAGAAAAAGGACTGGAATAAACTGAAATTTGCTGCAAAAAAGCATCTCGGGGAAAGAAAAGACAGGGAACATAACCTGAAAGAGGAAACAACAAAATCTGGAAAGTCAAAAAAAGATATTCTAGATGAGCAACTACGAGAGAAGACGAGGAAATGAAGTCAATTAAACATTGATGATTTGAACAAATCAAGCTTATCGAATGACGTGTGATTCGGAAAGCTGTTATCGGATCATTTTCGGATTTTTCAGTTACAGCAGAGTATACTTATATCCACCGAAAACTTCGAAGACTTTTACACTTGAATTATTTTATTGGACTCAAATGCAGGAACTTCCGCTTTTTTTGGCCATTTTCACAAAAGTTTGTCATTAAAAATCAAAATCTTCAAAGCGTTAACGATTCTCCATGGAATGTCTTCCAAATTCCATTTTGCAAAGGTGTCTTTGTTGTGTCGGCATTTTAATTGTAACTAAAGTTTTGAAATACTTTTTCGCAGAACCTACTTGTAAAAGTATTTCACTTGACTTAACTATAAAATCAAACAGCCACGAAAAAAATGAAATCACTGACCACATGAGATTTCTGCGCTAAGTGTTGTTCAACTGTTCCTGTAGTTGTTATTCAGTTCATAAAATGTTGGTTAAACTGTACTGATAGGAATAAGTTTGACATCATCCTGGAAGGGTAACATTTGGTTTGTTTTTCTTTTGTAGTGACCGGTTCTCGACGTGTAGAAGCATATTTCAGAAAAAATCAAAAATTCTTTCAAAATATAGTTGACAATTTGATCGGGCTGGTAAACTTTTAGATTCAAAAAGATCTTAGACTCTGCTCATCGGGCCACATACCATTTATGTACGAGTAGGGTATTTATGGAGAGTAATCTTTTTCCGGCAAGCCCCACCTTCCGCTATCTCGTAAACTTTATTTGCTCTTTCGAATTTGCACTTTTTCTCTTCGGGACATTAACTGCCTTCCTTCGTATTTGAAAATTTCCTTAAAAATATTGAAATTTCTGTCGTTTTATTCACGCAACGTCAAACCATTTTTGACGTCACAAACCTTAACTTTGAATTTTCAACTACGTGACGTCAAATATAACAAGCGATATAAAAGAAGATTCGTTTTCTTGCTCTTTGACATTTTGGTTTTTTCTTGCGTTAGCGTAAGACGTAAAAATGTTTTCGAAGTTTTTGCAGAGCAAAAGTGATCGCGATATGGATGAGGTTGTTGATAAAGATGCTATCAAGCTTGTTGAAGTTGATTACAAGGAGTTATACGAAGAATCCGAATTGGTTAGTAAAACTTTGTGTATTTCAGATTTCTTCCTTCCTCGATTTAAATCTAATATACAAAAACCGCAATTTCTTTTTATATAAATTGCTTTACCTTAGTGAGACAAACTTTGGTAGGGTTTTTATTTGGTAAATGGCCAAAATTAAATACTTGGCGAGTACTTAATTTGGCGAATAGAAAAAAATTGCTAAATTTCGTGGGGCTTTGTTTTGGCGAACAGTTTTTCAACAACTTGCATCGTTTTTTTTACATGAAAGGAAAATTATTACCTCTTTTGAAAATAAAAGATATAAACAAAAGTTTTCACGTTTTAAAAGCAAACGGCAAACGCAGCGTCTTTATATTTTTGATTTATTTTTCTACAGGTAAACAAGGAGCTCCAGACCAAATGCATCTTGCTGCAAGATGATCTGCACCGAAAGAATGCGTTGCTGACTGAACAAGATTCCTATGTTTGCCAACTAGAAGAGAATATCAAAGTTTTCAAAGACGTTGTTAAATCTTCGGATTTTCAATTGGCAGCATTAAAAGAGGAGAATGCTGCAAAAGAGAAACAACTTGGTAAATCTGTTGCAAACAATTTTGAATTGATTCATTCAAGACGAAAGTATGAAGATGAGGTGTTTGTTGTTCGAAGAGAGATGGCTGGATTATCCCAGATGTTGTGTGATGAGAAGAAGGTCATTAGAGAGCTAAAAGCTGACCTTGTGGAAAGCGAACAGTGGAGCACCACTGTTGATGAACAATTAAGAAAGGAGAAATTGGAAAACGAAAATTTGTTGGACAAGCTAATGCATTTACAATCCAGCCTCGCTGATTCGAGGAAGAGCAAAATTGAACAGGAAGAAAAAACAAAGGTTCTAGAAAAACAACTAAATGTACAAGAAGTGGAACATGAAAACTTAATGAAAAAGTTCAAAACACAGGGCCACAAATACCAATCAACCATAGGGAAATTTGAAGCAACTCTTTCAAAACTGGACCAGAAGGATGAGGAACTGAAAAGCGAGCGCATCAGACTATATTATGCAAAACAAGATCTTGCTAGTATCAAAGAGCGAGATGAAGGCGTTCACAAAACTTTATTGAAACTTGCTGAGTCCATCAAAGAAGAGTATGACAAACAACAATCTAAGAAATTCGCCGGCTGCATCCCATATTCTCTTCTTCAGAAGTTTAAAACAACCACAAGCAAAGGCAAACCATATTTTGTTGATGTTCGGTACGGCTACGTACATCAGTTGTTGAACGATTTGTTTTGATGAATTTGGTTGACTTTTCTGTCTTTCTCCTTACTGTACCTTTCTCCATGCTTTCTTCAATCTTTCAACCTCTCAAGTAGCGGGAAATGGACGTTATTTTTAACGTCCAAACGATGTCTTGTTTAATATCATTCAGAGACACTGCTTTTCCCCGCTACTTGCGTCAAGCTTTTTTACTGTTTCTTTTTTTTATGCTTTTTTTTTTGTCTTTCCATTTTTTCTTTATTTTCAATCTACCTTGTTATTCTAAATTATTTTTACGGAAAATAAAAATGACAAAGATAAATTACATGATTAGTTTACACTGTATCCCCCAATTAACACCATGTCCTTAAAACACCTTAAAAATGTCTTTTGATTGTTTCGGCTATCATCGTTTTACACAACTCCATATTATATTTTGAAAAATAACTTTAACGCGCAAGCGGAAATAAGTTGTCGCAAGGGAACGAGAATTACCTTCCAGACATATCAAGAAAGTTGTGTGTCCAATATGATTCGTTGTCCGTGAAGTAAAAGTGTTATAAGACAGTATATTTTTGATAATTGGGACACTGAAGGTCATTTCGGTCATCCTTTCAAGGGACCCAAAACCTAATCCTACTTGGAACTGTGGATAAGCAAAAATACAAACCGTAATAGGATTATTAGGGGATACATTAGGACTTTTGACATTACCAGTCAGAGCAATTTGTGTTCCGAGAAATAAGTAAGTATTAAAAATAATATTGATTTAGACCAGTAAGCATCGGGTGACTATAATTGTACATTTAAAAGTGAACTGCTCTAGATGAGAATTACCAGTTACCTCAATTAAGCTTCAGTAAAACTAACCTTAAAAACAATGTTTTGAGTGAAGAGGAGCCTGCAGTGATGGTTTAAAGATGGCCTCCTGAGCTATAGTCTAGGTCTCCTGGGCATCGTGGAAAACATTTTGGACATGCACGAAATTCGATTTTAGGGTTAAAAGGCGAAAAACGATTGCGACGAACGTTAAACAATAATATTGCGGTAGTTTACAAGCTCTAATTTCTTCGAAATGCCTAAAAGCAACACTGGGTTTTTTGTCTAACTACGTGCCAAAGGGGAAAACTGTTTATGGTTCTCATTTATTTTTGCGCTCAAAGACTTTTTTTGGTGGGACCTACAGAGACTAAAATTTAGAATAATACCACGAAAAAAAGTTTCATTGAAACCAACCTTGAATGTTAAAAAGTGATTTTAGAAGGCTACAAAACAGCAACTCAACAATGATTTTTTCTGCCCCAAATATTTTAACTAAACCAAAACCAAACTAACCAAAACCCGAAATTTTAAAGCAGACTTTGTCACAAAGTTAACCCTTGCAATGTCCATTTAAGAGGATATGGCTAAAAATAAGTTTTTTTCAGTCTTGAACCCTAGGTAGGAACCTAGGAGCTCCTCTACCAGTGCACAAGTGAGCGGTCCGCGGTTAACAAATAGATAAGTGCCTAAAGTTCAACAAAATCTGGAAATATTCGATAATCAAGAATTGAATATCAAACAGATATTGCATGAGCTTTTGTAGAATATCAGGATTTATTCACTCGAGGTGTGCAATATTCAACAAAGCAAAGCAGAGTAATAATAAAACATATACTGCAAGAGGTTTTTCGTTGAATATCACGTTTATTCACTCTCTTTGTAAAATTATTCAACTCCGCTTCGTGTATATGTATATGCACTATCTGTTTAATGTGTTTGTAAGATGTTAGAAAGATTATTCTTGACCTTTGTTAACTTTTGCGCAAAATTGTCGGAACAATACGGAAAATAAGGCATTTTGATTGGTTTAAACAACCTCCCGACGGGACTTTACAGCCCAGCAAAGGATTGTTTTTCCTGGAAACAAAAATGGTAGCTTAAAATGTAAACAAACTTGAAGCGGCATATCCGGTTGAAGTTGAAGTAATCAAAGAGAAAACACAAATATATTTGCATATTACTAACATCTTACTTTTTTGCGATTTTAACTGTAACGTAGAGTTTTTTCAATGATAATTTTTAAACTCGTTTTTCTCAAAAATCGCATTTATGATGACGTCACGATTCAAGCTAATATTTTGAATTGATAAGATGCCCATCATTGACTCAGAAATTTGATTTAGACCATTTTGGTAAATAATGTCTAACAATTACCTCACTCAGTCACACGGCTTGTATCTTATATCTTACTTGAACAGTAACTTACTGTTCAATATTAACCAGGAAAGCTGGCCTTTCGAAAGAAAAATTTCGTCCCAGAAAAATATTTGTGTTTGTTAGCCAAAGACATGACAGTTTTATTTTACTTTTGATTAATGGCCTTAATCTGTCAAGCAGTGACCCTACATGATTCTTATTCTGGGACATCCTTTGAAATTTTGTAAAGCATATATTACTGTTATTGAACCGTATGTTAAATGGACAAACTTTATACATACACAGTAATACATGCTTTATAAACGCAAATAGACGTGATCCAAGCCACGATAATATATTTGCAATATAAATGTTACTAAATAAATATTTCCAATATCTTTAATATTTTTAATTTTCTCACTTTACAGAAGCTAATGCTTTTCGAAATTAAATTTATTTACATTACCATAAAAGATATTTGCCTTTTTTATTTGATTTTTTTTAAATCTTGAATGTAATTGGTTTGTTTTCTATTAAAAAATAGCTAAAATATAGCTACGTACTTTTGCTTAATATAAAATATCATAAAGTCTATTGGAACTGATGAATGCTATGATTTTTTGTTACAATAATATCATAAATTTGTCAATTTGAACTTACCTTCGAAATTGTCCATATTCAATTCATTCATGGCCATCGCAGCGATTTTCACATGAAGGTCCTTGTCGAAAAATTCACAGTAAGCGTTATAAGCTTACAAAAAAAGTCATGATGACGTCATCATTTCAAAATAGCAGGTGGGCCAACTAATGGCGGTTTTGGCGCCCCGTAGTGCCTCTACTTAAATTTATGAAAATCTGATGACATAATTTCAAAAGGTCTTTCTTTTGACTTTCAGAAAATCAAGACAAAATTAAAATTTATTGTCAATTCGTTCAGGAGATATGGCTCTGTAAAAAAGGTGCCTATTTTCAGAATATTTGCATTTATGATGACGTCATCAAGTAACCATAGCAACCCTTGTTTATTCAGCATAATTTGTTTAGTTGTCTTATTGAGAGCTACCTCCATACCAAATTTCAAGTTTCTAGCATAAGCCAAGCTGGAGTTATTGCCGCGAGCACTCATTTTTTAAGACGGAATAAGTATGTGGAAAGTATTAAGGTTCTACAATCTCTAAATTTTCATAATACCATTTGCACGTCTCAGTTTGAACATAAAATGTCGACATGCTTTAACTAAGTCAGATTTTCATCAATGTATACACCGAGATATTTGATGGACTGGCTAGGGTAGATTCTTCAAACATTTATAATAAGCCTTGGATCGAGATTTAATGTTTTCCGTTTGTTTTGCTGCAAATATCAATTTGAAAAACTAACGACTTCGCTATGTTTATACCTTTAACTTGTTTTCATGATTAAGTCGAAAACAAGCAAAATGATGAACATAACCATTTGTTTCAGTATCATCATCGATTAAGTTCAAGCAACGTCTTGGGCACTCACATATTTTTTGCCTACGGGTATGTGCGGCCCCTAAGGGTCGGTTATTTTTTGCAAGCAAAATGCACTATAAGGGTAGACTTTTAGTCATATGCACTGTAAGAGTAGACTTTTACATTTACGTTGTAACAAATTCCAAAGATGTAAATTATGTTAAATACATACTAATATTATTTCCCCCTTCACATGAGTCTCCCAAAAAAGGAATATGTGATAAATAATAAGTATGGTACTATGAAAACAAGGATTGTTTATTTGCACTGTACAAAAAATCACCGAAATTGTACTGTAATGGTGTGTATTTTAAGTTTGAACCACTGCATTGTAAGGGTCCGATTTTTGACCCTGCATTTTGGGCCGCACATACCGTCGTTTCATAAGGTCATCATTCTGATATGTCTGAAACCAGCCATGTAAATACCGGTGTTCTTCGAGCTGATAATACAATATGGTTGCAGCAACTTAGCATGTATTTTAGGGTCAATGGCTTACTTGATTGCTAACGCTAGTAGTGGTTGCAATGCTCTAATATTCCTTTGTTTTAATGCAACAGCAAAGAATTACCTTAGAAGGTTATTTGGCAGGCGAAGACTAATAGTTCACCAAAACACTATTCACGTAAGATTATCAAAAAAGAAACACAGAGACAAAAAAAACTATTGATCAATGAAGAGTTAACTCTTTAAATGTTTGCAGCTGGCTTCTTTGGAGGACAACAAGCTGACAACAATACAGTATGATGGGCATAAGTGGAAAGGAAAGTGCAATTGGAAATCAGGAATACAGTTTAAGAAGGGTTGCCAACCAAAATCTTAAGAACTATGCTTGCTGGAGTACCACCATTTGCGTTGGGCATCACAGACAGGACTATCTTAACAGGGAAATATTAATTTCCTACCTATTGAAATTTGTCAGTTTATTCTAAATATATACATTTCACTCTTATCTCAAAGTTTATACATTTGGTACTTATTCATAATAGATTTTTAGATTTTTTAAATCTATCTAAAAAAAAGATATCAGTAACTGAATTTGCACATTTTTTCTGGACATAGTTACCAGTTACAGTAAAGCCCAATAAATCATGAAAAAATCAAAAAACTCCGTATAGACAAGGCATACCACCTTTCACAACTCTCACTAAGATTTTTAAGTACATTGACATATGGCATCTACAAATCCACGGGGTTGCCAGGTTAAATAAGTAGCCATCACATGAAATCATCATGGAAACACCAACATTTTCATTGACTTGAAATTGTCAAGAAAGCGTCACTTCACAATGAATAAATCTTTTATATAATTCGAAAAAAGTCCTCTGAAATATGACCAAAGAGACACAAACCTGTTTGTTTGAATATTTATTAGAGTGTTAATGCGTCTACATGCTAAAATGAATTTTTATTTCAATGTTTTGTATTGAAACCCCTGGCATTTTTTTACCTTACAACCTCATCTTGAGCATAACTACCCAATTACTTATTGTATGATTCTATCTTTTAAGAAATTGTCTAAAATAGAAAATAATAAGATAACGCTAATTATTTCGGAAGATATTTGACAAAGTAGGGGGGGGGGGGGACCAAATGGTCAATTACAGAATAAGGTTAAGGGTGACTTTTATTATCGAGGAACGCCATCCACGTTAAAAACCACACGGTGTTAATTTCGTGTAATGAGGTATCAGAAAAATTTATAAGTACGTCATATTTTGCGCTTAAACATAAAGAAAAGAATTTTTTAGCTATCTGAAAATCAAAGCAAATTTTAAATGATCATTTTTTAGTATACCCGGTAGACCAGTTCCGAACTCTTTAGCTTTAAACTGGATATACCGGCACTGGTTTCGAGCAAGAAAAAATTCCCAAAAAATCTGGTATCCGTAAATTTTATCTTTTGTGAAGTTAGTTTGAGTCTCCAGTAGTTTCGATTTAGCAAACTGGCCCTTTCGACTTAGGTCCCAGATTCTTAGATTTTCTTATGTCGGCGAATTCCCAGTCAGTATGAAATGAAAGTGCATGTAATTTAATTTTTTTCAGGACCAAAATGAATAAAAAAACATCGGTCTGAAAGTTTGCCATTCAGGCGCTGTCAAAATTGAACGATGACGTCGTCAAATTTGAAGATTATTTTACTACAGGTGCACTTCCGATAACTTGAATCTCCAAGGGACCGAGGGAAACCGTTCAACATAGCGAATGTTTGAGCTATCTGGGGGACTTTTTATAAGAGATACTGCGTCAAGGTGGCACTTTCACATGCGGAGCTCGGCTATAAAACTGCGGAGGAAGATTATGATGAAAGTTATTAAGTATCGATATTGTAAAGGAGCCGTTGAAGATAATTTGCCCACTAATTGAGCAATCTTCTTTGTTGAAACTTTCTCTAGATTTAGTAACTGAGAACAATTTGTTGAATTTTCTCTTCTTAAAGAGACAAATCCATTTTTACTGAATCTATCACAATCCCTAAAAACCCTACTATCTTTGTTGGGGTTGATACACCCTTCTTTACATTGATTACTAGGCCCATATGTTGTAAAACAAAAATCAATGTGTCCCTTTTCAATTCCAAGTCCGCTACTGACTGTGCCGTTAACAGCATGTCGTCCAGGTAAATAATTAGTCGAACCTTCAACTTTCTTAGTACTGCTATAGGGACTTTTAATAATTTTGTGAAGATTCTCGGGGCTGGACCTAATCCAAAGCATAAGCAAAGAAAGTGAGGAACAGAACCTTGCCATTCGAATCGTAAGTATCTCTGTAAAATCGAACGGATAGGTATAGAATAATAGGCGTCCTTTAAATTTATGAATTTTGCCTCCTGATCCCAAGGGAACCTTTTCGAAAGGGCTTTTGTTGCTTTGAAGATAAAGACCCATCATTTGGCGATCTCATCACATTAAAAAGTTCACGTGACTGCTTTTTCTATTTTAGCTGTTCTGTAATAAGTTTTGTGAAAACAACTTTTGTGACACATTTTCCTGCAATATGTTCTTGTTTTCTTGTAAAGTGTCTTTAGCTTTTTTGCTGTTGACCATCACTTACACCAGAACATTTTGTCTGCGATAAAAGCTGAGAGCATTAAATGCTTGACCTAACAAAGTTACTGCCATTTCCATTAACTTGCAGCAATCATTGGCAGTAATGAATGTAGATGCTATAGATCTAGCCTCTGAATCCTCCTCAGTACAGTTGTCATCAAGCTAATCAAACCTAGCTTGGGTATCCTGTCTTTGTGACTCAAAAAAGTCCCATAAATGGCTCAATGGGCCAAACACATATCCAGCCTTTTTTTGGACATTGTCAAAGGCTGAATCTCTCGATAAACAAAGCTTTTCACCTTTTTCGGTTAATATTGCTTTCATGTTATTATCCATAATTTTACTAGCTGCAAGATTGGTTGGTACTGGACATTCTTTTAAAATTCCTCTTTTTATGTCGCTGTTCTTTTTGAAGATGTTAATTTGTAACATTGCAAATTTTTCCATCTACTTGGATACCCTCCACTTATTTTTGTGAGATAAACTAGTGAGGTCAAATCTCTGTTCCGGATCGGTTTCATCAATAATATGTCTTTTTGTGCCTTTTGGATCCTGATTTTGGTCAATGTCAGGCCTGTTTATTTAGATCCTGGTTTTGGTCCTTTTCGATGTTGTTATTGTTCTGTGCCTCCATTCTATGCAAAAATTGGAAAAAGGGACTCTAATATGTTTTAATTATGTGATATTAGGTCAATAATAATCTCATACGACGAAGGGATCATTAAGATTTAACAAAATTACACTTACATGTTTGTGGTTTGCTGATTTTTGTATCCTACTACCTGGATCGCGAGAATGGTCGAAAGAGGAGGGTTGTTTAAGCATCAGAGCGAAAATGGACGAGCTCCAATATTAGATCGGGTGGAGATTTTATGAAATAAAATGAATTGACGCAATGATATTTGAAATATTTCTTTTGACAAGGGTAATCAAAAGAATTCAAGTAACGGAAATATTAATGAGAATTTGAAAAAATCGTTCCAACTGCAGTTATTACCATCATGAAAAATCTGCAATGGCCTCATTACTTTCAATTCTGCGGCACGATTTCTATAGTCAATGATTAAAAAGCATTTGTTGCTTTAGTTTCCATCAAAAGTTTTATATTCAAATTTATAAGAGTCCATGTTTGTGTGTGTGTGTCCAACTGAAAATGAAAGACTTCACCATCTTGTGATTTCAGAAGTGTTACAGGTCTTTTAACAATAAACTTCCCTTTTGATTTTTCAAAGAAGTCGTACCAGGGGCGGATTATTGAACCCCCGTCAAACGCGGCAGCTAAATGAAAGTTCTAATAACTATATGACTTTTAATACTGCGAGTGAGAAATTCCCGTTTGTGTTGGACAGTTTTTTGGCGAAAGCTTTGCTACAGTAATTAATTGTGTAAAAACATAGCCTAATAAAAGAACCCTACCTATTGTTTAAACCGAATCCTACTCCGTATAATGACCTTACCTACTGATAGAAATCTTAAACACAGGCTTGAGTAAAATCCCATAATTCATCAGCTATCAATGTTTTCAACAATTTTATAATAGATTTGGAGCAGCCCGGCAAGCGAGAGGTCGTGGGTTAAAATCCCCACTCGATCTGTTACCTTTGCGGCTAGTTAAAAAGTCACATTAGTGCAGGATCTGTTGATTCATTACAATATATATATGTATGTGCACTTGGTTCAATGATAATGGCATTTGGAACAGCTTTTCGAACTTTTTTTCATTCATTTCTTTTTTAATCAAATTTAAAATAAAATAAATAAAATGATAAGTAATAACTCTTTAATGTAGCATTACATACATAGTAGACTCTACCATAAACTGCTCAGACTCCTTTGTCAAATTTTCTCAAATGTTTTCAAGCTTGCTTGTTTATCATATCTGAAGATGTATATCGGAATTTATCGTTATGGCATTGAAAGACTAACTTTACCTTCTTAACTTGAATTTATATCCATATGATTTTATAGCATTAGAGAAACCTTTGTTTTTACTTTATTATATTTGTACTAAAAAAGTCTTTGCGTCATTACTTTTTTATTCCAACCCCCCCCCCCCCCACCCAATTATTAAATTTTGGAAAAGTTTCCAACCTCTCCTCCCCAATTATTTGGTACTCTAGAGTAATTGTGCTTCGTAAACAATAAGACACGTTATCTTTTTAAGTCCTTTATTGTTTGAATGATCAATTTTCGGTATTTACGGCCGTAATCAACACATATTCAAGACATCACAAAACATATCGACAAAAAGTAAAATGTGTTAAATGAATGAGTGGAAATATAGTATTGTACTGATATTCGGAAAATTGCAAATTACGCGAATACTAGCTCAAAATAGAATTTGTGTTCCGCATATTAGCGTGAGTCTGATTTATGACCTTGTTTACCACTTTCATCTTTTCTTAGAAAGTCTACGTGACTTACATACGTGACTTGACGCCCAATATTTCTGGCAAATTTTAAAATGAATTGATGCAGTCATATTAGAAATATTGCTTTTGACAAGGGTAATCGAGGTAATCCAAGTAACGGAAATATTAATGACATTTTTCAAAAATTGTTCCAGCTGCGGTTAAGGCCAAATATGCAACGGTCTTTGCTACTTTTAATTCTGTGTGGCAATTTCTAAGTCATTTATCAAAATTAGATTGCAAGGCATGCAATTTTGAAAGTTTAATGAGAGTTCAATCCGGCCCTGGTACCAAGTTTTTTTAAGAATTTAAAAGGAAAGTTTATTGATCAAAGATCAGTAGTTCTTTTGGAATCCCAAGATAATGAAGACTTTCACTTTCAGTTGGGCAGCACACAAACATTGACCCTTTTTTCAAATGTTTTATATTCAAAAAACCATGTTTATGTGCTGCATACTTAAAAATTAAAACCTTGCCTATCTTGTGATTCCAGAATAGCTATTGATCTTTTTCAATAAACTTTCTTTTTAGAACAACCAGGGGCGGATTGATCTCCCATCAGAGATGGTAGCAAAGTGAAAGTTTTGATAACTTTATAATTTTTCATACCGTGAAAGAGAAACACCCATATGCCGCATAAATTATGAGCAGAAACCTTGTTATGATAATTCACTGCGTAAAAATAACCTAAGAAAAGAAATGACCGTATAGTTTTGATCTCACCCTACTTCATAATAGCGAGGTTAAGGTTAAATCTACCACGTACGACATTACGCAAGCGTTCTGGAAATTGGTGGGTCGTCAACTTTCAGCAGCACAATTAATATTGTTGTGAATCAACAGATCCTGCACTAATGTGACTTCCTAATTTCTGCAAAGGTAACGGATCGAGTGGGGAGTGAACCCATGACCTCTCGCTTGCCGAGCAATTGCTCTACCGACTGCTTTATCGATCCGGCGTCAGATTAATCTCCGTCTGTGCATTAATTTGATGCCATTTCATTGGCTCTCCCGATGACTTTAGGCCTATCAGCTTCCTTCCTTCATTATCCAAGCTTTATGAAAAGGTTATGACTAACTTGCTGCGTTCTTCGAAACAACTTCTAGAAATTTCTTTGTGGTTTCTGAAAGCGGCATTCTTCTCAACACGCTTTAATCTATCTACTAAGATCATGGAAAAAACGCCTGGTGGTGGGGGCTGTCCTAATGGACCTGTCTAAAGCATACGATTGTCTTCCTCGTGACCTTTTTTTTGTAAAACTCGCTGCATATGGGGCCGATTTTTTTAGTGAATGGCTAGGTGTTCTGGGTAGTACTGGGTGTTCCACAAGGGTCTATTTTAGAACCCCTTCTATTAACAGTTTTTCAAAGAATTTGGAAATGTGCACTCAAGCAATAGAAATTTAAAGCATATTCAAGACATCACAAAATATATGGACAAAAAGCAAAATGTGTTAAATGAATGAGTGGGTATAGTGATGATATTTGGAAATTTGAATTTACGCAAATACCAGTTTATAATAGAATTTGTGTTCCGCATATTAGCGTGAGCCTGATTTATGACCTTGTTTACCACTTTCATCTTTTCTTAGAAAGTCTACGTGACTTACCTACGTGACTTGACGCCCAATATTTGCTGGCAAATTTTAAAATGAATTGACGCAGTCATATTAGAAATATTGCTTTTGACAAGGGTAATCGAGGAAATCCAAGTACAAATATTAATGACATTTTTCAAAAATTGTTCCAGCTGTGGTTAAGGCCAAATATGCAACTACCTTTGCTACTTTTAATTCTGTGTGGCAAATTCTAAAGTTATTTATTAAAATTAGATTGCAAGGCATGCAATTTTGAAAGTTTAATGGGAGTTCAATCCGGCCCTGGTACCAAATGAAAACCTTGCCTATCTTGTGATTCCAAAATAGCTATCTATCTTTTGTCAATAAACTTCCTTTTTAAAACAACCAGGGGCGGATTGAACTCCCATTAAAGATGGTAGCAAAGTGAAAGTTTTGATAACTTTATAATTCTTCATGCCATGAACGAGAAACAGCCATGTGCTGCACAAATTCTTAGCAGAAGCCTTGTTATGATAATCCACTGTATAAAGACAACCTATTAAAAGAAAGTACCTTATTAGTTTTGATCTCACTCTAATTCATAATATCGAGGTTAAGCAAACCGACATCTATAGCGTACGACATTTTGCAGGCGTTCTGGAAAATTGTGGGTCGTCAACTTTCAGCAGCACAATTAATATTGTTGTGAATCAACAGATCATGCACTAATATGACTTCCTAATTTCCGCAAAGGTAACGGATCGAGTGGGGAGTGAACCCATTACCTTTCGCTTGCCGGGCGATTGATTTACCGAATGCGCTTGATGTCAGATTGATCTTCGTGTGTGCATTAATTTGATGAAATTTCATTGGCTCTCCCGATGACTTTAAGCCTATCAGCTTCCTTCCTTTATTATCCAAGCTTCATGAAAAGGTATAGCTGACCAACTTGCTGCATTTTTCGAAACAGATTCTCGAAATTTCTTTGTGGTTTCCGAAAGCGGCATTCTTATCAACACGCTTTAATCTATCTACTAAGATAGGGCAAAAAAGCCTGGATGAAGGGAAGGTGGTGGAGGCTGTCCTAATGGACCTGTCTAAAGCATACAACTGTCTTTTTCATGACCTGTTTTTCGCAAAACTCGCTGCAAATGGGGTCGATTTGTCTTAGTGTGTTAGAAGATTATTTAACCAAGCATAAACATAGGGTTAAGATTGGCTCATTTTTTAGTAAATAGCTAGGTGTTCTGGGTAGTACTGGGTGTTCCACAAGGGTCTCTTCTAGGACCCCTTTTATTTAACATATTTTTAAACGATTTTGTAATGTTCATTCAAGAAATAGAAATTTGTCATTTTGTTGACGACAACTCATTTCACACCAAGTGTGGGAAGGTTATATCTGTACTCGAAAGAGAGTCTTTGAATGCCTTAAATTGGTTATTTGATTAACTCGATGGCAACTAATCCAATAAAATTCCAAGCTATGTTTCTCGGAATGAACAATGATCTAAATCTATCTTTTAATATTGACGGTATTGATATACATTCAACTTCATATGCAAAGCTTTTAGAGATTATGTGGGATATGCTTGTATTCAAACCATCTCATTACAACCTGAGATTTTAAAATTAGTTGGTAACCATCCTAAGGAGAAGGAAAACTCCAAACAATAAACCAACCGTGTTGTAAATTCAAGGTTGACGTCTGGCGGGATATAAATGTGTCTTGATTTTAAGGGTAGAGGCGCTCCATTGAGTTTATTTAGAAAAACCCCTCTAGCGATGATGTCACAGTTAAAAATACTAGGGAAGAAAAACCTTACACAAACCACACCTCCTTATG
>JAUBWS010061255.1:0-15489 GCA_032270445.1 Darlingtonia californica | reverse complement strand
ATGTTGAAAAAAGTCAAACTATTATTGTTATGCATTGACGTTGTAGATTATTTGTATGGTGGTGGTAGGCCTATTTTGGAGGTCGATTGTATAATATGGCAAGAAGAAGGAGAGATTTAGAGCCCAAAACAGGTACAGAGATGAAGAACTTTGCCTAATCATTACCAGATTGTAGTCGTGACCAAGTGGTTAGGATTCTGGACGAGTCATGGCATCGACTCTCTTGAAAAAGTTACTGTAGTAATACTTGTCAATCACTGCCTTATTCCTGCATAGGGCCCTAAGGTGCTCCCAGAAAGGCTGCATCCTCATAATGGTTCATAAAGAATTGAAGAGGCTAATCAAATCATTCACCACACAAATCGTTTTTGATTGTTTCTCCCTTCTTAAAGCAAAGGCCAGTATTGTTAGAAAGGTAAAACGACTACTATTTCTTTCCTTCTAGATCTAACCTTTCTTATTTATTTCAATTAGCGCTTAGCCAAACCTGCCAAACAATTTCACAAGAACCTCAAAGTTATAGATTAAATGTAAATGAAGTAGTCCTAGGAGCTCTCAGATCATCTTCCACAATGGCTGGTGTTCTTTCAATGAAATGCTTTAAATGAAATAACAAAGCAAATCATTTTTCATTATCGCCATCTGTTTTTTTTAGTTACATTGAACGTTGTTCAGCATGGTTGAGAAAGGCAATATTACCCTAATAAGACCCGAATAATTTGACTATCCAAACTGCATTCAAGGAAGTTTAAATCTGTATCACATGCATGTTACTGCATATTTTGGTCATTTCGTCAAAATTACAAATAATAAAATTGTGAAGTGTACTAGCAAAACCGTCTCCATGACATTCAACCCATTGAAATAGTATCTTCACTTTTAGTGACTTTATCCACCATTATACAAGGTTAGGAATCGATTTAATCAACTTTTAAAGTCTCTCTAATATACACTGTGTACAGCCCATTTATGTTTGAAGCAATAATCAGTATCAAGGCGTTGTTCAAAGTTGATCTAACTTTGAGGCGACGATTTTCAATTATAAGGTGTTTTAAGAAAAAAATATTTTTCGTTCAAACTGACAGCATCATTTTTCAGAAGACGTGGCTAGTGCAGGCTACAAATTTAGATTACATAAACATAGTTCAAGGAATGATGTCGCCATAATAGTTCAATCAGCCACGATGAGAATTCTCAACAAGTTAACTGTCACAAAACGACCAATTTTTCTCCAAACAACTACAGTGTGTATCAACATTTTGATACACACTGTACTAAAGGTGGTTCACCTCCTTCAAAACTAAAACCTTCAAAAAGGCCTAGAACTTAACTTTTTAGGCATTTCTGACAAAAGTGCAATAGTTTCTTCTCAAACTGATCAAAACTTCTGCATCATGAATAATTAATGACTTACAATTTGTCAATTTATACCAAAAAAGAGCTTAACGAAAACAAAAATACAGGCCCTAGGAAGAATTTTTAAAAACTATTTTGTATTTTCCTTACTGAGAGAGCCCAGTTCTATGCAATATATCTAAAAAAATTGGCGTCAACGGTGAAGCCAAGAAGAATAGAAGATAAATTGCATCAGAATCACTAAAATGTATTGATAAAAAGTTTATGGAAATGTTTTGTTACATGAAGAGAATGTTTTGTGAAAATTTGAATTCAAACTGTGCAAAACGTGTGAAGTTATGGAAAAAATGGTGCTAGAAGACCTTTATTTCGGAGCTGTTATAACGGAAATCAAACAATCGATAATTGACAAAGTAATGGAAGTATGTGGCTTACGAGTGCGAAGAATAGGACGTTAACTTACGGCAGTATGCACATCAAAATGGAGAATTCCTGTCTGGGTATTTGAATCATTTTTGATAGAAAGAAATATCAAAAACTTTTTATTTTACTATTTGTACTTTTTATAGAATTCTATACCACGCTGTTAGTACACCCACATTAAAATTCCCTCTGCAAGAATAGTCAATTGTAAATTTGGATGCATTAAATAAAAAAATCATTTATTGTTATTATCATTATCCTTTTATCAGTTATTTTTATTATTAAACCTCAATTTTCACCACAAAGATACAACAAAGTTGATAAAAAAGTCTGAGAATTTCTGAGTAAATTGGCTTAAAGTTAAAGAGCTTAAAAAGTGAAACAGTTTCAGTTTTCATTTGTTCCTACTCAAGCGGTCCTGAACCCCTGGGTAGGGATTTAGAAGCTCTGTCATCCATGCACCTGGGAGTGGTTACCGGTGATCGACCATGTCCAAAAAAACGGCATCTCACGGGTTTCGTTCTGAACCATAATATTTTGACTGAAATTCAACGATTTCTTTACCTACCAAAACGTTATGTTTATAAAGATCCCCTTGCTCTCTAAAACAGTCGGCTTACTGCAAATAGCTTACTCCTCTAAAAATTAATCCTCTTTTCATTGAGGATAGGGTTTAGGATAGCAAACATAATACAGTGGAACCTCTATAAAGCGGGCACCTTCTAATGCGGACACCTCTATAAGACGGACAGTAAGTTAAAGAACGGAACGGAATGATTTACAGTCAAACTCTTTTAGAAAAGATCTCTATAAAGCGGACATCTTCCTTAAACGGATACATATTTTGGCGTCCGCTTTAAAGAGTTTCTACTATGTACTCTGTTTCATGTAAAAACAAGTTTTCTGCTTTTCTGTTGGCTGTCTTTTCAATATGTCTATAATCGCTCACATCGTGAAAAACGTCCGAATACGGGACCGGGACCGTATTCGGTTTTTTGCGAAGAAACTTTATTATGAATAAGAAGATTGATTTACAGTTCAAGAGGGTTCAATAAGTGTGAAGTTACAAAGAGGTCAAAATAGATATGGACAAAATTTTGCCAATCATTATTGGGGCAGCAAGAAAATCAGTGCTTTTCTGATCTTCTAAAGCGGTGTTTTCGCGTATTTTTTTGGCAATAGTGAAGAAACTAGGTAGGTTTTCCTGTTTTGCTTTTCTTTTTTAAAAAGACATCACTCTCAAAAATTGACGGCGTATTCCCCCCCAACCCTGTTGTCGTGGCTCCTGCGGGTAGGATAATAACTAGCCCTTGAAAATATCAAATGACGTTTTACAGAATGTTACGGAAATAGACAGAATTTTTCACGAAATAGATTGCTTTAATGTATATTTGACACAGATTTTAAAACTATATCCTAAAATCTAAATCAGTTCCGAATTATTGCGAGATTATTCCAATTTTTAGACGAAATAATTTTTAAATCTTTGGAAGGCTCCCTGGTACAGGGTCTCTAAGCAGGGGAATCCGTGATATTGAAGATTTTTCAAGCTGACCATATAAGTGGTCATTCAAAGAGCAAAATACATTGCTAAAATTCATAATTTTTCATTATTTTCCTGCAGTTTAATCTTTTCAGTATCAAATCATTTTAAGACTCCCTATTCAAGACAGTAAAATGTAGTCACAAGCGGTTGTATTGACACTCTAACGGTAAGTTTAACGTCTTTTATTGCTTTAATTATGTGCTGACTAATAATATCGAATTTCAAATAGCAACATGCACACACAAATGATGTTAGTAATGTTTTTTTGTTTCGTAATAACAATGCTTTATCAGTTGTTTGACTACTGATAATCAGAGAATCGTGCTGATAAGCATTGATGGTGTTCAAAATTTACCAAAAAACTATGCATTTTTACAAAGTTATACCCCATTTATGTTGTCGAAAACTTCGAAATGCTCGCATTTGGATAAGGTGACTTGAATGCACGCCATTTTTATTTAGAATTTAAACTACTACCAGAAAATTGGTGTTGAAAGGTACTTATTACTCAAGATATAACATTTTGAAGATCCTACATTTAGTACCGACCCTGCGTACCACCTGACCTGAAAGGGGTTAAGGCGATTCAATTTAATTTGGACCAAGAAATTCTATCTATTGGTGTATTATCTACCTTGAAGACTCTCTGAAACCGCCATCAATAGAAGATTACGCAACAAGTCTAATACTTGATAGATTTTGAACAGAAAACAAATTTACATATAACACTTTTTTCCATATCTGGTTTCAAGTGCTTGATAATTTGACCAGGCCTGTCAAAATCATATTTATTATTTGACCTTCTCAAACCAGATTCGCAAATTTTATACGCATTAAGATGAGTGATTCTTCATCGTTGATTTTCATTAACCTACCAGCAAAACCATATCAATCCCATGAAAGACATCGAGGAGGAGGACACAGTCTTTGTGTCTTATTTCATAGCAGACAGATTTAGACTTGTCAACCGCATAAACGACCAACTATTGCTCAATGTGAAATCCTTTACTTAAGAGAAATTCCAGATAAACAATTAATAACTAACTTCTCAACCCTCGCTTGATATTACAAAAAGTATACATTTAATCTCAGATTTCTATAAATCTGCACAAAGAAAAGAAATAAAAATCAGCGTTATTTTCCAGACAGTGTCAAAAATTTGATATTTATATATAAGTTTACCGCTGTACAAAGTAAAGATACTTGTAGAGTCAATAGGTGTATTCAATATGAATTGCAAAGTTTAAGATTTAAATTGAAATGCTTTTAAAGCAAGCTGTAAAACGATTTCGTCAACGTTTCTTATTAAATCTGGCCGCTTAGTAATGGTATCTTTAGGTCAAAATTTCCCATCATATGCAATTGAGACTTTCGCTTCAGATGGATTCCGGAGATTATAGCCTGATGTCTGCTGTGCTTCCGTGCAAGAAAGGGGGACTAGAAATTTCAAAAATCTTAAAGCAAAATTTTATTAACTAACTTTTCTCAACAGATATTTTCTGATTTTTATACATGCTCAACTGCAATGATTTTTAATTTTTCTTAAGACTTTCAAAATTGGAAAAACAAATCTAAATTGGGTTTTCTAAACACACTAAAAGTCGATTTACCATATTGGAATATAATTTAATGGTCAAGAACATCTTGATCGTATCTTTCAACATTTGGCTTCATGTTTAAAGCATAAAGATTGGCTTACGCTAGAAACTCTAATATTTGTATGACAGTAGTTATTATTAATAGAACTGAAATAAACATGCAAAATAAACAATGTTAGCTATAGGTACCCGATGACGTCATCATTGCTGTTAGTGGAGAGAAAACATTTTTATAAACAATTCGTCAGCTTTTTGTGCAAGCATAAATTCGTGCAGGATTGAGACTTGACAAGGGTAAAAACTTCCCCCTCTTGTAGCGAGTGAGCCCGAGAGATTCTAATTCTGAATTAAAAAAAAGACCTAAGACATGGTTGCCGTTGCCATTTTGAATTAACGACGTCATCATGATTTCCATCTTATTCAGCATGGTTTTATCAAAGAATTAAACAATCTGTGAAAGTTTCAAACTAATATCATTTTACTATCAATAGTTATTATAGTTATTTCATTATCAGGAAGAAAACATTTTGAGAGAGAAAAAAATGATTCATAAAAGTTCGGGCGTTGTCTCGCCCTGCGAGGGTGGCCTGAAATCGTATTTTCAGAATAATTGGGTCCCAAGGTCTTAAAATGCTTAGCTGTTGAGATATAGCCCTTAAACAATTTGTACTTTAATCACCCACCCTGCGGGTGACAGTTATTGAAAGGGTTAAGTTCTGAACATTTTTGTAATTGAAAAGGTTACAGTTTTGCACCTTGTAATACGTAATTGCGTACAATTAAAGTTACGTAATTAAATGGTTACTTGAGGCTCTCCCAAAATGTAGAAAAATTTAAAGAGTAAAATAAATCGGAATATAAATTCATAAAAATGTCGAAAGTTCAATTCCATTATAACTTTTTTGGAAATCAACAGAGGGTTGACATTCTGGCCCAAAGTCATTATCTGTCAAAAGATATTTTGCTACGCAGAGTGATCAATACGTTTAAAACTTGTCAAATTATTCGTACATCTTTATAGTTCAGCTAATGTAAGGGTTAAATTTTAAAAACTCCATAAATATAAATACAAAATTAGGCGTATAGTTCCGAAATTTTAAAACAAAATCGGTCACCGAAAAATCTGCTGCCATTGATCTGTTATTCAATATTTTCATACAACAAAGCTTTTTTGACATACAGCTACATTTATTTATGCGAATTTTTTGGAATTCTTAATTCAATTTCTCTGATATTTTATAATTATACAAAACAAAGAAAAAACCAAAAAGACAAAAAGCACATTTCGACGTGATGATCGTGTAATTTTATCTGGAAATAATGTTTGACGAACGACACAGATACACTGACGCAGCTTGAGAAATTGATTTTATTTTCTTGTTACATTCCTAATGATTTATATTTCTTATATTTCTCATATTCATTTTTTTGTTTTCTTGCTGTTTTGCATTGAGGTTTTCATCTAAACCTATCGTTTTCATTTAAGATTTTTTATACGTCTCGAAATATGCTTAGTGTAGTAGATTTTAAGTCAACCCTGCATAAACCATTTTTATAGAAATATAAAAGTGAGGTAGAACTCAAAGTAAAGCGAAACTATAAGTTTTGTTATATCAATTTGTATAATTTTACAGAAATTACTTAAAACATTCTATTTGTTTTAAAGCAACAAAAAGGCAATATAAAAGTATGTTAAAAATCTTATTTCTAAAGCAAAAAGATCGAGAAAATATTGCTGCATTTCGCATATGATATGGCTTCAATCTGTTTATATCGTCAGTATAACAGCTAATTGAAAAAACGGGGAATCAATCATGCTTTCCCTAATCCTGTTTTATCTCCTTTATTCACTATATACGTCTAGACACTTAGTACAAGACAAAGTACATTCATCAAACTCAAACCTCTGCTACATCACTAATAGAGAAGGTCTTATTGAGAAAGCTTATATTTTTTTGATAAGAAGATTTTCAACAAAACCTCATAAATAAAGCAGATAAATGAACAACGGTACATTTATTTTTCTAATTAAAAGTTTTTTTTATCACAAAAGGGTACAATGATGTGTGTCTGGAATTTTTTTAAGCTTCAAGCTCTTCTTATTTTTGCTGTGACCTACCCACTTCGTCGTTTATGCATCAAAGGCTGCTGTTTTTGGGCCCGCTGTTTTTCTTTGATTGATTAAAATGTCTGGAAACCTAACTCACTTTTTTTCATTGTTTGAAAAAGTGATAAAGAAAAGTTATTTTAATCAAATTTTTCAAGCCATAACAAGGACTTGATGTTTGCATAGCATGAAAAGATTCAGTGTATCTTTTCTCTCTACTTACAGAGAAAAATATTACCTTCCTTGATCGGTGAGCTGCTTTAAGTTTTTCATCTGAGTGAGAAAATATGTACCAACACAATTCATATCAGCTCTTCTCAAACGCCAACTTTTCTATTTAGGACCTTAATTTCTCGAATAGTAAATTGGTCGTTTATTTGCTATATACAGTGTGTCCAAAAAATAACTTCGAGGTTTAATGAAATATATCTTTCAAACATTGAGACTTTTATACCACTAGATAGACCTTTTTCGTAAGCTTTACAAAAACATAAAATTCAACTTTGAACATTTTTGAAAATATTAAGGCTTCTACCTTTTGATACTGTCATTAATCTGCAAGCATCAATAAATCTTCGTTTTAATGGGCAATTATCCTATTGTAAGAATGAGCGAAGCAAAGTAAGACATAACACGAATAATAAAAAAGACACGGAAAGAAAGTTTAGGGAAAATTGAATTTTTTTCATAAAAGTTGTCCTTTTTTAATATATTCATGATAAGTGTAATTATTTCATTAAAATTGGGCTTTATAAAACATCAATATAATATTTTTGTTATAAAAGCTACTGCATTAGTATTCAATTTTTATCTTTGCTCCAAAGATTAAAAATCACCATGTGAACTCAGATACTTACTGGTTTAAACTTATTTCATAAAATTCATAAGATTAATTCATAATTCACTTAGTGAAATACTTTTTATTGATGCCAGAGTTTCATGGTAGAATACCAAATATTTATAAATTTATTTTTTGAATAAAAAAATTATTCATACCAATTTATAGAAAATTTGAAACTTTATCAAGTGATATATACAATATATAAATCATATAAAAATTTTCTGTAGGTCAAAAAATATAGACATTTGAAACTCAGGGCTACTTTTTCTCGGACACACTGTATATCGATAATATAATAAATCTTTTAAGAAACTGCCAGTTCAAATAACCAGAACTCCTTTCATGTCATTATTAAAGAAAAACAGATCACTTGCTAATGGCTTATGTTCCACTTAGTCTCAGAAAGCAGTGCAAAAATGTCTTAAAAGACATCTAGCTCGTCCAACATCTTTAGAATGCGTGTTTATTACAATGCCAATCTGTCTACGTTTCTTTTACGCCTACTTTGAAATTCAATTCTTACTACCTGGAAATTTTGCTTCTTATTGATGAGCTTACGTCAAGGAAAAGTTGCTTTAGAATGACGATTGAGAAAGAAATATCGCATACGAAAAAAAGAAAACACTGGCTTTTAATAAATTTGTAGTACCATTAAACCATTGGAAATTTCATTTGTCCTTAAAATTTTATTTCTCTACTGTTGGCTTATTTGACTTAACCAATTTTTATCGAGTAAATCTAATGAGTGTTTGGAAATTTGGAAATTTTATACAGCTTTGTACAAGTATCTTTAAACTTATTTATTAAGAATTAGTTTTTATCATTGCTTGTATTTTTTTCTGAACTACACTAATTAAAGAACTTAAAAATTTCTATTGTTTATGTTGCTTTTGCAGGGAGGAAAGTTTTATCTTTAAGACTTAAAACATAAGATATGCATAATACATATTGCTAGTTACTTATATGTATATGTTGTTAATCAAAATAAGAGCTTTAAGGGGATAGAATTCATTTTGAAAACTCTAAATGTCATTCAGCCAATAACATCACAGCTGGCTTCTTTACATTGTTCGAGGAACAATTACGGGATTGTTCCTAAAACCAATCATCAGAAGTTTCCAGCAAAATCTAATGAAAACTAGGGCTTTCGAAAGTATATTTAGTATTATTTGTTTCAATAAACACGAGGAGTCAGAAACTGTAAGTAAGCAACGTACTAATTCTTTATCTATTTTTTATCTTTTAAGATAAAGAGCAAATTTTTCTCCAGTTTGTGACAGGCTGAGAACATAGCTATTTGTCTGATTTTGATTTTTAAATAAGTCAACCAAGTATTTTTTTCGAAATCATTTAATAACGTAGGCTTTTAACTAAATGGTACCAAAAGATTTAAAGTAGAGAGAATTTCGAATCTATTAAGAATATGTATCTATATACATACGTATTTTTTTCAATACATGAGAAATCTCAATTTTTAATGAGTCTTAAATAATTTTGTTTGTAATATATTCCTTTGCCAAAGACTAATTAATTGGAAAGGACTAATCAAAAACAAAAGTCACATATCAGTAATTCCTCAGCATAACATTTTAGTTTTAAATGGCGCTTATTGTCATGAAATTGTTGAAAATTATGCATATTTGTATTAGTTTTAACATTAAAATATATGAAACAAAAAGTAACAAATATTATATTTAGACAAGCTGTTGCTTTGTAACAGCTATACTAACAAAATATTTGGAACTTTTGAAATTTTCAAAGGTTAAGTTTTTATTTGTTATTTCAAACATAAGAAGACGTGTGCATTCATGTCACAAACTTAAAAAAAAAACTTCGATCGAGTTAGGAAATTTTTACTAATCTGGTATACCCATTGGTCTTGTGTATATTAACGTTTTTGTTTAAAACCATCTGGTATACCCACGTTTTTGTTTAAAACCATGTACAGTCGCTTTTTGAATGCATTTTTTTAAAAAAAGGCCAGTCATCTTTGCAATAAGTAATATAACTCTTGAAAATTTCGTTCTGAATACCTAAAACTAGCAGGTATTAATAATGCTTAAAACTGACTAATATTTTATGAATTTTAGTACCAATTTTACCAAGAAAACTACGGAAATCTTAAGGAAACTGATGCAGAAACATTAATATTTTACAATTCATGCGGACTTAGCATTTGCTGCTCGTTTATTGTCATCTTAAGCCTTTTACGATGCCTTTAATATTTAATCTTTTAATTCTATCTGATGAAAGGATGTTGGATTTTTTCCACCAAATATGCCCTACATGAAATGTTATGCATTAGTTTCATTTTTTTTATATTTCATTTATCAAGAATATATTTTCATATCGAACTCTAAAAAAAATCGATTTAAGGAGGAAACGAGGAAACCAGATAATTTGATTAAAAAAGAGAAAAAACTAAAAGAACCCGAATTAAAAAGGTTAGGTAAACTAAAGGCAATATTTTTAGCAAATTATTCGGCAAGAAATAGTATAAAAGTTAAATGTCCATACGTAACTACTTAAAACAATGCTTTGTATCTGCTTGAAATAAATAATAAAAGGTACTATAATACAAAAAGACAAAAAGTTATAGAAATTATCATTTTAGTCCTCCCGCCAAAAAATCTAAACCTATTTTTATCTTTAATTTAATCCAATATTTTCACTTCTTTCTATCTAAGGATTATTATTCAAATCCTGTCTCCCGAATATTCAATATATTACATTGATTTTGCATTAGTTGCCTCCTCTAAAATCTTAAGTAGCAACATTTTAACGTTGCAAAAGATTTCTTACATGTGTCTTGAGTTTCTGAAGGCTTGTTTTAATATACTAACAGATAAGCAGTTGACTTTCATTTGATTTTCTTTGTTTGCCCACTATAATGTGTCAGAACTGGTAAAAACTTATTCATCAGGCCACAAGTTCGGAAAAGACGTACTATCTTGCAACGCCCACGCCTGAGATTTCAACAAATTTTCAGCAATCATAGAAAACAGGCATTAACCATATTCAAGGTATTTGGGGCTCTGAAAGGGTCAGGAGGGGGAGGGGGCTCAAAGATATAAATATCGCTTATTTGCTGAATTAGAAAAAAAATATTATTTTTTGATGACATCTATTGTCAAAAATGTCATTATGTCGAAGGAAGTAGTATGCTGATGAACTGGTTTTTAATTTTTTGTTGCAAAGTGAATTTCAGGAAAACTCTCAAAATTTCAAGCATGTAGCTGTTTTCTTTCAAAAGTTATCAAATGTATGTATGTTTGCAGTAGCTGGGATGTCTGTTTTTTACTCCTTGCACAATTGAAAAAGATACTACAGATCGCATAAGTACTACTATCGGCAGTCAAATATTCGATACCATTTTTGATTGGTTATAACTTCGCCTTCTGATTGGTTAAAGGAGAGACAACAATTTGTTGCATAAATCATTACAAAAGTCACAAAGTTACATCGGATATTAACTTTGACTGTAGCAACGGACGTTGGGTGGCAAATTTAAAATACATAGTGGAACTATTCTAAATGTTTCCTTGACCGAGTAAACTAATTCGCAGTTGAACATTTTTGGTTTTTGAATTTGATTTTTATGCATATGATCAATAAACTTAAAAAAAACTGGAGGTGTTTTCAGTATTTTTATCCTAACTAAAGCATTGAAAGTAAACTATCAGTGCTAATCTGACTTTAACCCTATTCCACCTAGGATTTTAGGGGCTCCTCAAACCTAGGGGGGGGGGGGGGGGCACATTGTAGTTTTTGTAAAAATGACTTAGGTGTTTGAAAAAAGAAATGGACGGGAAGAAAAATATGTTCGATAACATAACAGAGCTGATTGCTTTTATGCCTAAAGTAAATAGATTGAAAAAGAAAGAAAGGCGCAATGATGATGAAAAACGTTGATTGTTTAGCATAAAAAGAACAAATAACTGCAAAAATAATATTTTAGCAAGAAAATAAGCATAACTGAGTTTTCTTTTGGCACAAGAATAAATGTAAAAACCGACCTCGGGGATAAAGTAAAGGGTTCGATAGATGAAATTACTAATTTATATTACCCAGTTTAATCATCATTAATGAATTCTTATTAAGAAAAGACAAGCCGATTATGAGAGTTGAAATTAAACGCTTCTTTCACGGAAACTTGTTAAAATTTGGCAGATTAAATTAAAATTTTGTAGGGAGATTTGTATTGAAAGTAAAAGCAGTCTATTGGACAAAGCATGGATCATTTCTTCCTCTTTTTTAAAATTCGAATTTCACTGTTCCAGGGATGAAAAAAAAGATTTAACCCATACGATAACTTGTGTTGAAAGTTAAAAGATTTGGTTTCTATTCAAATAATTATGACTCTTATCATTAGTAGGAAAATGGTGTTAAAATTTATTTGCTCCTGGAACAGTGATAGAACAAAATCGTTGATAAAAATTACTATTTCAAAAATTATTTATTAGGTTGTTACAAAACATTTTTTTATTGGAACCTCGTTTATAAGAACATTCAGGCTGAGATTTGGCTAAAAATCAAGAACGTCTTAAGAACATACCCAGGCTGAGTTCAATTCTTCGGAAGGAGAAAAATTAAAAAAATGACTAAAGATGATTAAAAAAGCGTTTTTACATATAGTGTATTTTAATTAGAACAATTAATTAAATCTCGATAGTTTGTGTTATAACCCCTGTTATTCAAATTCCTTATAATAATATTAACCCTTTCAGGTGGGTATCAAAACAACCAATCTTTAGATGCTCACATCTCAAGAAACAAATATTTTAATACCTTGGGATCAAATTTTCTGAAAGAATGTTCAATTTTAAGTAAAAATGACTTGTTTTCCACTCAAATGCGAGCGAGGCAACGCCAGAACTTTTATTAATAATTTTTTTCTTGACATTTCTAGACGTTTATATAAAAAAACGTGTATTTAGCAATCGTTTACAGCTGCTGTTTCATTTATTAACCTACCCGGACTAGGCTTTTTTAGTACTTAATAGAAGTAGTGTAAAAACCAGCTTTAAAAATTCATAGTTGCTATGATTACTTGATGACGTCATCACGTAAATTAGAACATAGAAAATACATACACATCTTTAAATGGCTGTAACTTCTGAAATAGAAGACATTTTCAAATCTGTTTTCATTTTCGGAAAGCCAATAGAGTAACCTTTCAGGTAGTCATATTTCAAAAATAATCAAGTCCTGAGTAGCTACAGCGCGCCATACACGCTAAAAATTATTTTTTTCGCTTTTGCTGCATCATTTTGAAAATGTGACGTCACGAGAAAAATTATGACGTCAGTATCTTTCTTTTATCACTAAAAGACAACTATTCCATGTGATAAACGCTTTGTCCTTCAAAAGTTATAAGTTTTTAAGGTTTTAGTCAATTAACGATATCTTTGCTTACATTTCTCAACTTCGGTTCAATAATTGAGCATAAACATGCAACTAAAACTATTTACCTGAAATTTTGTGAAAATGTTCCAAATAAAGTTATATCAAAATCCGAAAAAGTTTCAAGTTCATAAATATTTTGGTTTTGGTGGTATTTATTCGTATATAGGGCCGGTGGCCTAGTAGCCCATATCCAAGCCCAGGTAGGGTAAAAATCTCAATCTAAAGTATAACGGTTAATATAGATTATCAATTTTGAGCAAATTGTCAATGTAGTGTTTTTTAGCAAACGCTTGAAAATATCAGTTTCAAACTTGATAATTTAACCTTAGTAATTTGAATTGAAGAAATGGATTTTCACTGTCTGACTGCAAGTAAAATCGAGTTGAGTTTGGTTAATGCGTTCGTTTGACAGGGATTAAAAAAAAAACGTTTGTCTTACATTTAATAACTATCCGTAAATCTATGACTCAAAATCCGTTAAAAAATGCGCCACTGTCACCTTATGTAGAAAAGAAATTATTCAAGAATTTAAAGTAATGTCAGACAATTTCAGACAATTTTGTTCTAAATCCCAAAAACTTCTGAAGCTTTCATTTAATTTTTTAAAAATAAGACTTATTTAATATGTTGGCTAAAGAGGGCTTCAAGACTTTCTCTATCAATATTGCAAACGGTTGTCTGTCTGAATAACGACTTAACTTTTCTCATTTTTATTATAATTTTTTTTACTGTGAAAGCCTTTTATTGTATAATATCCAACAAAAGAAAAAAAAGAAAGTCTAATCTATTTTTGCAAAAACACCAAAAAATAGCGATATGATTGACAGTGAGTTATAAGATGAGACTTATCGAATTACGCCAGTGAAGAAATGAAATTTAATGTTTCAATTCACTTAACTTTTGTTTGAAGCGCATCTGCTTTACTCAACTATTTTTGTTGTTTTGGAATAAGAGCTTCGATTTTTTGTCACAAGAAACATCAATCATAAAACATTCTTGAAGGAAAAATGGCGGTATATACTCCTTTCTACCTACATAGCGATATGATTGGTTACACGTGCACTCTATCGTGTTAGGTATGCTCAGATTTTAAAAAAATAGCAAGAAGTTGTAGGTAAGTATAATAAGTCACGTAGACTGATAGGGGAACAAAAACGTTTTGATACACAAACATTGATAACATATGTAAGGCTTGACTTATTTTTTTTTTAATTCGGACGTAATCAAACCACTAGCTATTCTTTTAGAGTGTTCCTGTTTAAAGACAGTACATATTAAATAAAACATTAAGCCATTTTTGTCTTGCTTATTTATTTTTAATTTTGCTTGAAACTCGAGTCTTAGCAAGTCAAAAAAATGTTTTTTCCAGAATACGTCTTTGTGTTTCCAGTTATAAGCGTCTGAAAAACGATACTTGTCTAAGTTTGAGACAGCTTAGAAGTCAAATGTTGAGAACACAACGCGTTGACTATAAATGTCAACACTAAAAAGATTTTCTGGCTAGAATTGACAAAGTAGCTGAATTTTATGATATCTTGAATATTTTTTAGAACACAAATGAATAAATAATAATGAATAAGCAAGAATTGCAAAACCAAAACAACATCGAAAGTTTGCATTGAAAATTGATGGGTAAGTTTAATTTTCTGTTTTCTTATTTTGAGATTACTGTACAATGTAGGTAAGAAGATTGATTGATTTAAAGGACATAGAATCCTAGTAATGGAATCAATTTAAATTCTTAAGTATTGGCATGTTAATGTATCTCTTTAAGGAAAACTCACTAGAAGCTCAAAAATTCTTAGTTTTGATTCCATGAAAATTTTACAATATAAAGACGTGTTCATATTTTTATCAGTTTCAGTCTTTGTTTGTACTTTGATCAGCATTAGGCTAAATTTATCAACACTTTAATTTCCAGTAAAATTTTTGAGATTTTTAAACAGTCTTTTTGTTGAGGGGGGCCACTTCGTGGTGCATTGTTAACGATAGGTCCATCCAAAGAGCTTAGGACATTTTACTATACTTTGAAATTTCTAAAAATCTTTTTGATGCAATGCTTTATCCCATAGTTTACAGGCAATTTTCATCAAAAAGAGCAAGAACAGAAACACTTATTTACTCAGTCATAGCTTTTTGTCAAAGAAGATATTGAAAAACTTTTGAGATATTTAGTTTTCTTTGATAAAAAATTGCATGGTTTTTATCCATT